>JANEYF010003932.1:0-39986 GCA_029963845.1 Rhamnusium bicolor
TTTTCATTGTTTATAGAAATAAATTGATGAAATTTGATTATGTTGTTATAAATATAAAATTGCATTAGAAGACAGTGTTTTAAATTTTTGTGCACTTCCGGTTTCGCCAGGAATTACCCCAACTTTCTTATTTTAAATGGAACACCCTGTATATTTTTACATTTTTTGGAATCTATGGTGATTTTGAATATAACGATATACATTTTTCTTTGATTTTTTATCTATTTCTTTGTTTAATGGAAATTTTAATTTCTGATTTAGAGTGCTGTGATTTACAAAAAATGTTTCCGACGGGGGTTTCTTAATATCATAAAAGTTTAATTACTGTTTTATAACAAATATCCACTTACATAGGAGCCTTCAAAAGTGAGAAAATTGGTTTTCTAAAAAATGCATATTTGTCAAATATCAAAATGGTGGCTCATAATGATATTTATAAAATACATCTTTTCACGATTACAGTGATAACCATAACTTAGTAATTCAATAAGATTTCACTATAGAAAAATCAAAATTCTTCTAAGGAAATACACAAAACCCGATACACAAAATAGTGTATTGTGAAAACAATTATCTCAAATAAAATTATTTGTTTAAAATAACTGTCGTGACAAGTATACTTAAATTACGCTTACTATAATGCTAGTACAGCCATTGTTTACTTGATAACTATTTTGACAGCTATTTTAAACAGAAAACTTTATTCGAGATAATTGTTATCAGAACACATTACTTTGTGTATCGGGTTTTGTGAATTACATTTATTATACCTATTTATTTAGAAGAATTTTGATTTTCTTTACTGTGAATTCTTATGGAATTGCTACGTTATGGGTATCACTATAATCGTAAAACAATGTATTTCTAAATATCGTCATAAGCCAGAGTGTTTTGAGATTGGACCAACATGAATTTTCTTAGAGAAACCGATTTTTCCATCATTGAAGGCTCAAGTGCGTATTTATCATAAAACAGTAATTCAGTTTTTGCAATAGTAAGAAACCCCGTCGGAAACATGTTTTGTAAATCACAGTACTCAAATCAAAAATAAAAATTTTCCTTAAAAAAAATAATAAAAAATCAAAGAAAAATATATACCGTTATATTCAAAATTCACCGTAGATTACAAAAATGTAAAAATATATAGGGTATTTCATTTAAAATAAGAAAGGAGGTAATTTGCGGCGAAACCGGAAGTGCATAAAAGTTGAAATACTGTCTTCTAATGCAATTTCTTGTGTATTTCTACAATTTATTTCTATAAACAATGAAAATAGAGCGGTGAGCCAGGTTTTATTTACACCCGGTGTATCTTTTCTGTAAGAAGTTCTGTTTTCTCTTTAAGATGACACAAGTGTTAAATAATCTTATTACTGAATGCATATTACTCTTATCTAGCATTGCTCTCTTAACTAAGTATATTCATTTTATTGAAGACAAACTCATTCATACCTATGTAGATCCTAGAAATATTCTAGGCAGTATGTAGTATTAATAACGATTTGACACGATCTATTTCAAAAATTCTTAACGAGTTTTAGGCATACAAAGGTAAAATTAAAAAATGCTTATTAACCATATCCCTTGAGTTTTCGAAGACATCTTTTTTAAATTTGGTAAAATAATATAGTAGCAGTAGTAGGTCAATATTTTAATTATGACTAAATTCATTATAATACGTCAACTTTTAATACAAACTGGAATGAAAGATCTTCCAGCTTATTCAGTCTTATAGGCCTCGGAGATTGATAAATAATACTTTAGATTTAAACTTATACAGACTGCTTCCTAAGTACGTACCAATAATTCAGGAGGTACCTCCTCGAGTTATTTAATAAGAGAAACGTTCATATGAAGATGTGTCCAAAAACATACCATTGCCGAAATGAGGGTTTTGACACTATCTCCATGAAATAATATTTATTAGAATATTAACTCTTCCCCATGGAGATGTTGAGATGAAATTTGACTTGTTTAATCATCAAACATTTGGAATAGGGGGCTGAGCAACAAATTTATTTCGGAATTGTAGTGTCGAAATGTTCTGAATTCGAGCCCATCTTATGAAATAACCCGAGGATCTACCTCCTGAATTATTGATACGCACTTATGAAACATTCTGTATAATGAGTTGATAATGAGTTGTCATGCGAGTAAAAAAAGTATAAACAAATGACATTTCAAACACCAAATAAAAATTCGCATTTTAAAACCCTGTTTTAATTCCATTCGGGGGTACTTGGCCCGTCTTAATGTGCATTGATGGGTAATGGAAAATGAGATTTCTACCCTCTTTAATTTTATAAAATTTTCTCCTTAAACTTGTTGGTTTACGTGATACGTATATAATAAAGAAAATTTATTCATATTAATATAGCATCATATTGTTTTAATTTGACTAATTATCGCAATAATGCATATTATTTATGTAGTTAAATAAAATCACTGCTTACTCGCTGACATGCATATATTTAGCATTTTTATATTTTTATTACTTAAAGCACTTCTTTTATAATTAGCTTGATTCTATAAATCGTAAATTATTTTTTCAAGAAGTAGTTAAATCTCATTTTCTTGAAGCTAACCTAAAAAATAAAACACTATTTAATATAAAAGAAAATATCAGTATAATGTTGAATAACTATGTAACGAGAAAGTTTTTCGTCCTCTTAAATAATTTGAAGTCACTATAATGGTGCTAGCTATACTAGAAAGAAATGGGTCACACTGCGTAAAATATAGTCTTGTCAGTAACAATGCTATTATTCTACTTTTTTCCTAAACACTAGCAACTTCTTATAAAATAATAAAAAATGTCATTTGTTAAAGGTCACATTTGGGATTATTTCCTTTCCTTTCATTCTCATCGATAAAAACCAATTCACTTATTCATTGATGACCCAACTCTGCCCCGTTTACCTTGCATAAACGTGTACCCACTTTATAAGAGACATAGTCTTGGAAAGGTGGATGATTACACATCTTGAATACTAAGCAACGACATCGAATCCATCACGCCACCTAGAGGGGCAAATTAAATTAGCTACTAACCCTGCAATGTCATATATCGCATGCCAATTTCCTGCTACTCGCTACTTCCGACCAAACTCGTTTATAATGTGATGTATTACTTGTTTGGATATACCATGACTTCATTTGAAGCTATAAGCACAGTGTATTAATAAACCCAAAAAGTTTCACTTTTGTTTCTCATGGTACGGTGACTACAACGTTTAGATTGGGACGAGACTATTCGTATTTTCATGTTATTGATTGAGGTGACAGATATATTTGTATAAGAGTAATTTATAATTTTGCGTAAAGCACAAAAAAATATAATACAGTGCAACATTAACAATCGTTAGAGTAATAATACATCATTCAATACCGTATTTATTTTTTGAAGTAATAAAAAATAACGTAAAAAAATATATGAACCGCCTTCAAGAAAAGGTCTGAAAGAATTATGAAATAAAATTAGTGTTTTAACGTACTTATTAGTGTAAGGCAGCAAGAAAATGTACTGAAATATACAGGGCGTCCCCGTATATTTTTACACACGCCTAGAGGGTTTATTTGAATAGATATAATAAAATTGTAAATATAAAATTTTAGTGATTTTTCCTAAACTATCACAATTGGTTACAAAAAAAAAAATAATTACAAAAAATGTGATTGTTTTTTATAAACATTTATGTTTTAAATGAAACACTTTATATATGGCATGCTGCATGGTTCCATTTTGTGACTTTTGATTTTTATATTCTTTGTAAATTATCTTTCCAGTAATGTCAATTACGCTGACCTTACTATGTTTGCTACGGTAATTATCTTAATTCTCCAAAATTTTAGATTTAATGATAAACACACAAGAGAAGCTAAAATAATTTTTAGTGATTTAAGAATACTGTGTTATTTGTAGATGTGGTATATGTAGTTGTAGAACAGTTCTCACCAATTTAATTCAAAAAATCAAACATATCTGACAGCCAACTAATAATTAAAATAAGCAGTAAATCTATCGAACAGGTATATTCCACAAGTTTTTAGACATATACATTGACAGCACTTTAAATTGGAAAATTGTAATGCGTTTATTTAAAAAAATTCAAGTTGTATTATTTACCTCAAATCACTTGCTTTATTTGACTTATTGGACTTTTATCATTATAATTTTTTTAATATTTGTATATATAGCAGCTATTTTTATGTTGTTTGTTTTATATTATTGTATTTTATGTCACTATATTTCTTTGATAATGCCATTTTGTAACTTTGGTGGTTATAGTCACTAAAGATATTATTTATTTATTTGGTTTTATCCCGTGGCCTCCGAATGTTTTAAATTATTGTCGTCGCCTTAGAAGTGTCTATAAATATACCAAATATCAACTGTCTAATTGTAGTGCATAAAATGTTTTCTCCCTATTCCTCAACCCCAGGCAACATTTATCTGATTCTTTATGTTTTTCTTTTTTGTTTCGAAGGTAATATTATGAGTGTCAAATCTCAACTGTTACTCTTGGAAGATAATGTAGAATCCTTATTCCTATTTCTCACCCCTGGGCCAAAATATATCGGGTTTTGGATTTCCCTTTTGCTATGAGAATAATATCTATAACTGTGCCAAACATTAACTTTCTAACTTGTCCGACCGTGGATTATAATTTACACATAGACAAAATAATTTTCGTCTTTTGTGGTATAAATGTCACCCCCCCCAAGCAAAGTGGGGATAGGAAAATTAATGATTTTAATAGCTTATAACCTAACTGCAAAGATGCTGATTTATGTACAGGATTATTCATTATAAATTACCCACCCCTTAATAACGATGTTATTATTGCCTATAGAAAAAAAAGTTTTAAATAAAAGCTGTGTGGTTATGACTGAATTTTGTTAAAATGCTATCAAATGTACAGTGGCGAGCAGATTTCAGGGGGATACAAAAAAATAATATTTTTTTTAAAGGGATACCCTGTGTATTATTAAATTTTTGGAATGATCCTTTATTCCTAATTTCAAAAATATACCATATATTACCCCTACCATATACCGTTTTTGAGTTATTAAACGTCAAATATCTTAGTTAAACTAGTTACTGCAAATATGGAAAAGTTAACATTATTAAAGTGAGCTATGAAAATGACAACTATAATGTTTGGGTACAGCACTTGGAGCTCGTACCGGAGATCACGGTATTTGGTCCGTTTCGCCTCCTCCTTCAAGGTGATGTTTTTCTCCGCAGGTGCCGAGAACTCGATGACATACATCACCTTGAGTTGATGGTCGAGGAGGACTATGTCAGGCTTGTTGGCTTGGATTAGCCTGACAGTCGGGAACGAGTAGTTCCAGCAAATTCAGCATTTCTCGTTCTCGACAACTGTCTCAATATTTCCGGGGACGTAAGGCAGCACTGGTGTCTGGTCTACCCCGTACGAGTGCCTTAGATGGTAGTATAGCACTCGTAAAGCCGCGTTATGTCGGTGGATGTAGACCGAAATTGCATATATGGGGCGTGCAGAAAGCAGGTGCATGAGCGATTCCGGCGCCTGATGGCAGATCCTGCAGTTGATATCAGGAACCTCTACACGCCTCACGCGGCTACGGTAGACCAAGGTGTTGATAACACCATCCTGGCAGGCCATAATAAATCCCTCGGTCTCTGACTTAAGCCCGGCCAACCTTAGAAAGGCGAAGATCAGCCTGGTCGATAAACCCAGTGTTTCTATGTTCTTATAGAAGACACCATGCTGGGGTTTATCGATGTGCTGCCTGTTCGGCAGCTCTGATTCTTATTATTATTATTATTATTATTGAAAATTTCTTTTAAAAATCCCCGAAAAATGAATCCATAAGGGTCAAATCCAGACTGTTAGGTGGCCATTCAATAGGTCCATTATTCCCTATCCATATTGGGATTACATTAATCAAATGATCTCGAACAGGTAGAACACTATGCGGAGTGTGCCCATCCTGCATCCAAACCATACCATTAAGTTCGGCTTTCGTAAAATTTTGCAAAAGAATATTCGTCTGGGATCATTATTTCCAGATAGGTAACTCCCGTTAAAGTATAATTATAAAATATAGGCCCAACAATTTTGTTTCTGAAAATTCCACACCAAACGCTAACAGTTTTTCTTCCTGATTCTTTTATTTCTTCGACCTTCGATTTTTCCTATTAAAAACTCCTGCCGTAGAAAAGAATGATTCATCAGTCCATAATATTTTAGTAAAAAAATCAGGATCTACATCCAAGTCCAGCCTCTTCCTTTTATGAGCCTCTGTTAAAACTTGTACGGTAAAATTTTGTATGGTCTGTAGCTGTTATTTTTTAACGTACGTTGGATATTGGAATAAATTTTACCTAATTGATCAACTGCATTATTTATACTACAATCAAAATTTTCTAAAAAATAATACAATGTTTCAATGAAGTCTATTCGCGAATAAATATGGATGGGCTTACCTTCTAAATAAAGCAGTATATCTAGCTGTTCTTGCTGGTTTGCTTGAACTACACGCTTTTTTCTGCTAAAACTGGTGGTATTATTCACCGTTCAGTAAATATCTTTGAACGTATCTTCTGATGGTGTTGGACGATTTGAATACAACACCCTATATGTTCTTTTTGCTGCACGTTTATTTTTGTTGTTTTGTATAGAACAAGTAAATATTGGTCTTTTTCTTCCGCATTTTGATTATTTCATTAAAGAAATGTCACTTATCAAACATAATAGTTGTCATTTTCATAGCTCACTTTAATAATGTTAACTTTTCCATATTTACAGTAACTAGTTTAACTAAGATAATCAACGTTTAATAACTCAAAAACGGTATACGGTAGGGATAATATATTTGATACATATTTTGGAAATCAGAAACAAATGATCATTCCAAAAATTTAATAATATTGTTACGCCACTGGACTGTGTAGACTGGTTAGATGAGACTGGAATTGTACGCTAACGGCCGGGAATATTCTGGACTGCTCTAGATCGTGTAAGTGGATGTATAAATAAGACACACAGTGGGCCGAGAATCAATCTTAAGTGAAACGCGAGCGAGTAAAGAAGAAATACAAAAAAAAGACATAAGTTATAAGTGTTCAATTGCGATTATAATTAAGTCAGTTATTAATCTATTGTTGTTAATTGTTAATTAGTAAATAAAGTAGTGAGTAAGTGTTACCTGGACTTTCAATCAACGAATCTACGAGTATAGGTGTTTGTGTGGATAGCAAACACGTAACAATTTGGTGTCGGAAGTGGATTGGAAGAGAAATTTCTGGAATATTCGAAAAGGTTCTACAGTGTTCTTCTCAGAAATTAGTGGTAACACGGAGAATTAAGCTACTGGACAGTGTTTGGAGGACTATTTCTGGACTGAATAGTGACTTTAAAGTGGATTTTCGAGAGGTTCTAGAACATTCGATTTAGAAAGAGCTGCGAATACGCGAGTGCTGCTAGTTATAACGTGTTGTAGACTAGTGCAATTTCGGGAAAATTCTAGAACATTCTATTTGGAAACTACAGGCGATACGTGAATTGTGTCGACGGGAACGTGTTGTAGACTTAAAAACAAGACTATAAGTGACTTTTTGTGACAATTCTAGAACGTTCGATTTGGAAACTACAGGAGATATGTAAACTGTGTTAACGGAAACGTGTTATAGACTCAAAACAAGACTTATTAGTGATAATTTGTAAAAATTCTCGAACATTCCATTGCACAATTAGTGGAGATAAGTAAATTTTGTCAACACAAAAGAAGTATAGACTCTAAATAAGACTTTCTAGTGCTGTTTCGAGATTTTTCTGGAACATTCCATTATTAAAATAGAAGTGATATCAACATTTTACGGACTTTATAGTGTAATAAACTTTATTTTGAATTGATTTACGTGCCATGAGTTAATGCCAATAACAAGAAGTATGGCAGAGAAACAAACACAGGACTTGCTAGCAGCGTTGTTGGAACGAATGAACGATCAAAAAAGAAAAAGACAGGAAGAAAAGGAAGAACAAGAGAGAAGAAGACAAGAAGAAAAAGAAGAGCAAGAGAGAAGACGACAAGAAGAAAGAGAAGAGCAAGAGAGAAGACGACGGGAAGAAAAAGAAGACCAAGAGAGAAGGCGCCAGGAATAAAAAAGAAGAACAAGAGAGAAAACGCCAGGAAGAAAAAGAAGACTTGATAAAAATGATCGAAGGCCTGGAAATAAGACGATAGGAAGAAAAAGAAGAGCAAGAGAGAAGACGACAAGAAAAAAAAGAAGAACAAGAGATAAGACGACAGGAAGAAAAAAGAAGAGAAAAGACGACAGGAAGAAAAAGAAGACCAAGAGAGAAGACGCCAGGAAGAAAAAGAAGAACAAGAGAGAAAACGCCAGGAAGAAAAAGAAGACTTGATAAAAATGATCGAAGGCCTGGAAATAAGACGACAGGAAGAAAAGGAAGGGCAAAGAAAGGAACGCCAGGAAGAATTTAGACAAATTATGGAGGGACAGCATCAAGTCATGCTCTCGGTCACTGAACAATTGAAGGAAGATGTACAGGCTGAAGTCATGGAAGTTAAAGAAGAAGTCAGTGAATTTAGAGGAAAGTTTGAAGGAGAAATAACGGAAGTTAAGGAAGAAGTAGCCCGACTTAAACAACAATTAAGAGAGAAGGGTGGCCAGTTAGTACTGTCGTCTGGTACTAGGTTACAACCACCTTCCTTCGACGGTCAAAGTTCATGGTCAACATATAAGAGACAATTTGAGGCAGCTGCACGTTCAAATAACTGGAACGATGAGGAAAAAGCAACAGCATTGGTATTAGCACTAAGGGGCTAAGCATTAGACCTGCTCCAAACAATTCCTGCCGCACAGCAACAAAACTTTAACATTTTGGAGGCAGCGTTAGAATTAAGATATGGCGACCAACATCTCGCCCAAGTATATCAGGCTCAGCTCAAATCACGCAGACAACGAGATAGAGAAAGCCTCCAGGAGTTCAAAGCTGCGGTAGAAAGATTAGCCCATCTAGCCTATCCTGATGCACCAATGGAATTTCAACAACAGTTAGCAGTTGGTACATTTATTGATGGAGTAAGGGACCAGGAAGTTAGGCGAATTCTTAAGTTGGCCAGGCATAAGCATAGTAGTGAGGCTTTAGTACATGCACTGGAAATTGAGGCTGCCTATAAGGATACCACACAATCAAATCATAGAGTACGAGCTGTGAGTGTGGAGGAAGAGAAACCAGACAATACAACACAAAACCTGATATCTGATCTACACAAGATGTTGACCCAACTACTGACAAAATCGAACTCCCAGCAGAGGCAAAACCAACAACATAGTGGAAGGCCGAATGGAGGCATCCGTTGTTATAAGTGTGGCAAATTGGGCCATATTAAAATGAACTGTCATGAGCTCAACATTCAAGATCCGAGACAAAACCAACAGCAAAGTAGTGGGAGACAGATTAGAGGAGGCATGCGCTGTTATAAGTGTGGCAGAGTGGGCCATATTCAGAGTAACTGTCGTCAGTGCATCCCTGAGAGGGTCGCAGTAATGGAGAAGCCGCAGGAAAACTGGCGAGCTGGTACTTCGCGGAATATAGCAGATGGCCTTTCCAAAAGACCGTGTCAGAAAGACTGCAAGCCTTGCCACCGTAAGGAAGAACAACAAAAGGTACAAATAATGAAGACCGTTAAGATTCATGTCCCGGGTTATTGGACAAAGGGAAGCGCAGTTAAACGATAAGGAAACTGGTCCTATTCTGCAATGGAAAGAAAAAGGAACTCGGCCCGATTGGAAGGACATTTCAAATAAATCAGTGGGGCTGAAGGCTTTATGGGCACAATGGGACTCCCTTATAGTAGAGGATGGACTACTGAAGAGAGCGTGGGAAAGTCCAGATGGGAGGAAAGTTTGAAATTGTTAATCCCGAGGTGTCATGTAGCAAATGTACTTCAGCAAGTGCATAATGGAACATCTGGCGGACATTTTGGCATCAACAAAACTCTCACTAAAGTACGCGAACGATTCTACTGGGTGAACAGCCGCCAAGATGTGGAAGCTTGGTGCTGCAAATGTGAAGTTTGTGCGGCAAGTAAGGGGCCACGGACAAGAAGTAAGGGTCAAATGAAACAATATAACGTAGGGGCTCCTTTTGAGCGAATTACCATAGCAAGTGACCGTATGAAGGCTCGTTATGATCTTAAGGCTAATTCAGGAGGGTAACAGGTGGGAGAGTTGGTTTGGCTATATAACCCACAACGAAAGAAAGGCAGGTCCCCGAAACTTCACCACCCTTGGGAAGGATCTTACACTGTCGTCACCAGATTAAACGACGTTGTATATAGAATTCAGCAAAATCCAAAATCTAAGATGAAGGTGGTGCATATAGAGAGACTAGCCAAGTATGCAGGGAACAATGAATTGCCTGATCGGGACGTTCAGGCTTAAGGGGGGGCAGGTACGGACTGTAGACTGGTTAGATGAGACGGGAAGTGTACCTAACGCCGGGAATTCTGGACTGCTCTAGATCGTGTGAGTGGATGTATAAATAAGACACACAGTGGGCCAAGAATCAATCTTAAGTGAAACGCGAGCGAGTAAAGAAGAAATACGAAAAAAGACATAAGTTATAAGTGTTCAATTGTGATTATAATTAAGTCAGTTATTAATCTATTGTTGTTAATTGTTAATTAGTAAATAAAGTAGTGAGTAAGTGTTACCTGGACTTTCAATCAACGAATCTACGAGTATAGGTGTTTGTGTGGATAGCAAACACGTAACAATATACAGGGTATTCCATTAAAAAAAAAATATTATTTTTTTGTATCCCCTGAAATCTACAAACACGCCACTGTACATTTAATAGCATTTTAACAAAATTCAGTCATAACTACGCAACTTTTATTTAAAACTTTTTTTTTCTATAGGCAATAATAACGATGATAATGGGTGGGTAATTTATAATGAATAACCCTATACAACAGGTCGTTTTCAAATTATACGTGACACTTTCTATTTTGAAGTCGGTATCCAACAATTTAGTTATTATGCCTTACACAGCAATAATTTTTAATTGCAAACTTGAAATCTTTTTTTTAACAAAATGTGGTTTAGTTACTATCTTCACCTTATCTTACAACAAAAACTGTTTATGGTATATTATATAATTCTGAGGGTATAATTTATTTAGAAAGGCGATAGGTGTCATTTAAGTGTTCTCATTTTTTTGCCCACATTAATATTAATTTTTCTTCGTTTCATGTATAATGGCTGCCCTTAAATTTATTATTAAATATATTCATAATCTTCTGTTTTTAATAAATAATAGCACCCAGTTTTTATCTAAAATGTTGATCCTTTGTTAATTGCTATTAGTATCCATGGGGGACATAATTTTGACACGTTGGTAACTATTTATGTGCAGGTTTGTGAGACTATGAGGTAAATAATTATGTATCAAATAGTATCGTTAGTTATGATCTATCTGTCTATGTACATTTCCAACTTACAAGCATGTTACGTTGCTTAACATGACCACAAATTGAATTAATTAATATATTTCTCCATCATATTCAAGGCTTGGTGCCCTGAACCAAAGCCAAAATGCAGAAGCAGATATCATCGGGAACAAAGCTTTGTGCGTTTATCTATCTAAATATAGCTCTTGGATAGTCTAATTAAAATAAGGATATAGATATTTGCCGTTTAAATTGTATAATTCCTTGCATGCTTATCGTTTGGAATTTGTGCCTCAAATAAATTAATCATCATAGGACATTTTGATCCTGATATTAATTATGTACGTATTCAGAGGTGAATTCTCACCTAGTTTGCGGGATAACATTTTGATATAATTGAATTATCTGTCTGTGTCCATTTTACATACTGCTTGGTCATTTCAATAGTTTAGTTTCCTGCTAAAGTAATTCTATTTTCATTCAATTAAATCTAATATTCTGCACAGTTGACGAGCAAAAGGATGTAACCTAATTATTATTCCACCCCAATCTTTGGGACATTATCTGTGTCGGCTATTTATTATTATTAATTTTCAAACAATTTTTTGCTATTTATTTTACATAATATAACTAGTATATGATGAAACTTATGCAAGGTTAATCAGATTAATTAATAGAAAATTGACAGTAGTTACAATTATTTTACCTTCATCATTAAATATGTAAAATCTGGTGCTTCTAATATAAATTTATTTAATTTATTTCTTGAAAAGGTTTTTGCTTTTTTTTGCTTTGTAACCAGCATTTTGATATTTTCAATACGTAGTTATTTTAGACCAATGAATTATAGCTGGAAAGGCTTTTTTGGGTAAAAGTTCCAATGCTTAGAAAAACTAGGTTTTCAACTTGCCGAAGTTTCGGTTTGATTACTTTTTCAAGGCATCATAAAATATAAAATCACAAAACAAAACAATTCATAAAGATACACTAAAAATATACTTGTTTATGACATTAAAATGTAAATTAAAAGGGTTAAATAAATTAAACAACAACAAAAAAGAAAGAAAATTTTTTCAGAAAAAAAAATTATTAAAATATGTATCTATATTATAGTGATTCTGTTTACACATAACAATTACTTACATTAAAATTTAGTTTTCAGCGTACTGTATAAAAATACATAAAATTGCAAGTAAATGTAGATATAAATTTTGTCCATGGGTTTTATAGCTGGTGATTATATGTTTATACAGTGTGGAAATTAAGTAACGCATAAATTCAGTAATTCCGTTAATATTAATTTTTTGGAAAGAATCTCGAAGGGGTATAGCGATTTTAACTTCAGCAAATATTTTCAGTTTCTTATGTCATTTATTTCTTAAATTATGACGTCATCGACTTTTTTTTAAATGACAACCTTTATTTTTTATTATTGATTTTGGTAGTACTTTTTATTCCGGTTCCGACCGTATAAAATTTTCAATATGTTATATTTGAAAAAAAATCGAGAAAAACAGTCTTAAAGTTCAAATAACAAAAATTCATTAAATTGGGAAAATTTATCTAGTTGCCTAAGTTTGACGGAAAGTTATCGACGGCACATTCGTTTTTCTTTTGAAATTATACAAATAGTTGAAAAATCGAACTAATGTGATACACCGGCAACTAGATAAATTTTCCCAATTTAATGAATTTTTGTTATTTGAACTTTGTAACGCATGAATTCAGTAATTCCGTTGATATTAATTTTTTTGGAAAAAAATCTCGAAGTGGTATAGCGATTTTAACTTCAGCAAATGTTTTCAGTCTATTTTCAGTTTCTTATATCATTTATTTTTTAAATTATGACGTCATCGACTTTTTTTTAAATGATAACCTATATTTTTTATTATTAATTTTGGTAGTTTTTATTCCGGTTCCGGCCGTATAAAATTATCAATACATTATTATTTGAAAAAATCGAGAAAAACAGTTTTAAAGTTCAAATAACAAAAATTCATTAAATTGGGAAAATTTATCTAGTTGCCGGTGTATCACATTAGTTCGGTTTTTCAACTATTTGTATAATTTCAAAATAAAAACGAATGTTCC
Organism: Rhamnusium bicolor; assembly: GCA_029963845.1. NCBI lineage: Eukaryota > Metazoa > Arthropoda > Insecta > Coleoptera > Cerambycidae > Rhamnusium > Rhamnusium bicolor. The sequence goes on from JANEYF010003932.1 coordinate 13,558, forward strand.
GTCGATAACTTTTCGTCAAACTTAGGCAACTAGATAAATTTTCCCATTTTAATGAATTTTTGTTATTTGAACTTTAAGACTGTTTTTCTCGATTTTTTTCAAATATAACATATTGAAAATTTTATACGGTCAGAACCGGAATAAAAACTACTACCAAAATCAATAACAAAAAAATATAGGTTGTCATTTAAAAAAAAGTCGATGACGTCATAACTTAGAAAAATAAATGACATAAGAAACTGAAAATAGACTGAGAATATTTACTGAAGTTAAGATCGCTACACCCCTTCGAGATTTTTTCCAAAAAATTAATATCAACGGAATTACTGAATTTATGCATTACTTAATTTCCACATTGTACATATATAAAAATATATGTTGCAACATCCCCCGTCTAATTGCTGACATAACACAATAAGCTGGGGATTGTACTTATTGACCGGTAGCTCAGTTAGCAGGCGTGAATAAGAGCTTAGATTAATTTGAGTTTTCACCAAAATCTAGGCTGGGCGCCAGGACTTTTGCAAGTACCAAATAATTAAAAGTTTACTTTAAAAGGTAAAGATAAAGTTAAAACTTGAATTCTGTTGGGAAGGAAGTCGAATAAAAAGATAATATTTAATAAAAAGTATAATAAAGATTAGTATTTGTACAATATTTACATTGGCTCAGATGGCCTCTTTTAGTCAAAAAAAATCTAGGTGGGGTTGAAAACCAGCAAACTAACCACACAAAAAAATTATATGACGTTATTGAAAGAAAAAAAAATTACTGATCTCTTACAAATTTCTTCTGACCAAATATACACGTTCACTGGGGACGAAGATCTTACGTAACTTCAAATGAGTTAGTCCAGCGAAGAATCCACCAACAGCTAAGCTCTTAATGGGTTTGGTCACAGAATCAGAGGATTCTGTGGTTCGGTGTCAGTTTGAATCACCACTGTCAGTACTGCAGTTAAGCTTGAGACGAAATGCCAGTTGTATAAAATATCGTTTTCCTGCTCCACCTAGTATATAATGATCAGTTCTATGCACCAGTTATCCTCTTCTCTTGGTCCAGGTATTTACATAAAAAGGGGAGAGTTTTATGAGATCAGTATTATAGGCAAAACAACGTTAAAATATATGACGTTTGAATTGTCCAGCTACGTAGACAAAATATGAGAGTTAACACAAATTTACAGAGTAAATTACAAACTAAACAAACTAGGATCGGTATCCCACAATATTTTAGGAAGTTGAAGACTTCAACTTAAGTATCGATAAAAGTTACGTTCAATAGAAAAAATACTAGTCCAACAAATAAGATAGGTGTAGCTATGATAATAAACAAAGTGAAATAGGTATTCACTATATGTTAAGATATTTTTTACTAAAAGAAGTTAATCGTCAAGAAAATAGAATTCAGAATGTCGGTATACAGGCAGACAACTAGAAAGATAACGTAAATAAATATTTGATAAATATAAAACAATATGATAATTTTCAAATTAAAGGTAACGTTAAATTAAATTATTTATTAGTTCCTCGTAGAGAGGTAATAATGAATTCCAGATAAAGTTAAATAAAGATATATAGCTTGACTATATGTTTACTGCAGATAATCAAAAGTTAATTAATTGCCAGATAACTAGGCAGGACAGGTATCTTTGCCAAAGAACTAGGCAAGGCTCCACTAGAGCAACGTTCCTGACTAAATACTAAGTAAAGGTTCAAGTAAGCATTCGATATTTTAAATTTAGAAAAGCCTTACGTTACTGAGGTCTGGTTCGTAAATATATGCACTGATATAAAATGATCCACCACAAAACAAACGCACCACATTAGATAGTATTCACAAAGGTTATAAACAAATAGGTTTAGTCTAAAAAGGTGTACCAATCTCCAAATGTCATCAGTCACCACTTATTACAGAGCTACCAACGTAGCCAAGTGACCTAAAACATCAACAGACAATGACAGAAAACAACTAACTATGATACAAAATGGCGACATCCGTTGCCGGGTAAATCTAAAATTCGCCCAAGGCGTAAATTAAAATAAATACGGTACGATATTATTATGAAAATTACCTCAAAGGTACGTGAAATCAATATAGCAACTTTTTAAATAATGATGATCATAAAATTACACGATAATACCAGAAACCATATAAATTCTACCAGACCGTTGAACTAGAGATGTTGTCTGCAGAACGCTACACTAATAAGAAGGAAGTAGTATTCTGCTACCTAAACTCGATTATAGTTTGGAAAGAGACAAACATTTGAGAGTACAGTATAAGCAATAAAGACAGATGGATATTTAGGCATTTAGTGCAAAAATCTGCATAATCAACTGTTCCAGAAGAAATCAGTGGCGCCATCTGGACTAGACTGGCAGAAACTTAATTCATCACGGAAAACGACAAACTGGAATAAAATGATAATAGACTAGTATTTTTCTCCTATTTAACGTAAATTTTAATGATATTTAAGTTAGTGGAAGTCCTCAACTTCCTAAGGTATTGTGGGATATGAATCTTAGTTTGGTTAGTTTGCAATTTACTCTATAAACTTGTGGTAACTTATTATTTTCTACGTATCTGGAAAATTTAAACATCAACGCTTTTTACTTTGTTTTGCCTATAGCACTGATCTATTAAAACTTTCCTTTTTATGTAAATATCTGAACCAATAGAAGAGGATATAACTGCGGTGGATCTAACTGGACGTTGTATGTTACGATATTTTATTCAATTGGTATTTCGTCTCAAGGGTAACTGCAGTACTGACAGTGGTGATTTAAATTGACAACTAACCCATTCAGAGCTTAGCCTTGGATTCCTCGCAGGACTGACCCATTGAAGTTACGTAAGATCATCTCTCCATAATTTTATATTTGGTCAGAAGCATTTTGTAAGGGATTTGTTTTCTAAATAACGTCACCTCATTTTTGTTTTCTTCTGTTGGTCTTCAACCATTGAATAGTGTTTTTTACTTTCTTATACCTAATATAAGGAAGTATAGTAATCGTAATTTTCTCCGACCTCGAGATTTTGATTGATATATACATTTTGAACCCTCCTGAATCCATTCTGACTATTTTCCGAATGATGTCTGTGCGTGTTTGTGTGCTGTATGGATGTGTGTATGTATGTATGTGTATGGGTGATGTGCGTATGTGTGTGTGCGATTACTCAGAAAATACTAATGGGAGACTTTCCAAATTTGGCAGTTAAGATTTTCAACAACATATTAAGTGAAACATTAAATTTGGTGAATGTGGTACCACCAGAAGAGACAATGAATGAAAGAAGGAAAAAGTTACAATTTCGGGGAAAAAAATTTTTTACTGCATTTCTGAACGAATCTCGACGAATTATAATGAAAAAAGGTAACTTTATGAAAAAAATCTGTCGGTATGTCTGTAGTATCGCGATAGCAGCCACAGATTTTGAGATAAAGCTTTCAAATTTGGTACACATGTTCTAAAGGCCAAAGACAATGATAAATTCTGTGATGAGAAACATTGGCACGGGATCCAAACTTTTTTGTATTTGCCTTTAAAAAAAATATATATAATGTCAATAACAAAAAATTATTAAAATATATTATATGAATTATTATTGACAGTATCGAATGACGCTGATAATTATTTATTTAAAAATTTTAATGAAACCTTTCAAAGTACTTTATTAAAATTTAATTGAGGTAAATGGAGAATTAAATAGAATGATTTTTTAGATCGGGATGATATATACTGGTATAAGAAAGTTATGTTCTGGCCACATCAGATATTTTTAACAAGAAGAAGCCATCTGAGTCAATGTAAATTGTGTAAATTTCCGTACCAATCTTTATTAAGTATACTGTTTATTTAATAATATCTTTTTATTCGACCCCTCCCAAACTAAATTCAAGAATTAACGCTATCTTTATGTATTAAAGTAAACTTTTAATTATTTGGTACTTGCAAAGGCCCGCCTAGATTTTGGTGAGAACCCAGTTCAATCTAAGCCTTTATACACGACCTGCTAACTGAGCAACCGATCAACAAGTACAACCAACAGCTAATTGTTTTATGTCAGCAATTGGGTGGGGGTTGCAGCAGACGATACACAATTAACATGAGGTAAAAAATATAAATACTACTGGGGATAATGTTAACAATAATAAATCATTACATTAAAATGTAATATCTGACTATTCTAAACAAAATAATTTGAGAGTTAATGCCAATTAGTGTTATTAATTACCCTGTCCTCAAATGCCTCCAAGATATTATAAATTTTCACTTTTAGCTTCATATTCATACCCAGCTTTATCGTGGAAAGTATATAGGAGTAAATTAAAAAATGTAAGTTTAAGTATTTGAAAATGACTAATGACTTAAGCCAGGTTGTAAAAGTTTAGGTTTATCTGTAGCTTAAATGAACCGCCACTCAACAGAACTGCTGCTTTAATTTCCAACCACTTTAAACTTCAGCTTAATAAAGCCGTTATGATGGATAAAAATATTAAGTTGGTAATATTGGCGCATGCGTTCTAACCAAACATTGTACTTATTTAGTCATGTTTCATGTTGACGTTTACAAAGGGTGAACACTACCGGTCTGAAACTAGTATTACTGATAGGTTAACTATGCAATATCTATGACAATCGGTTACCAATGATTGTGACCGGACGTAACGCTATTCTACATATTTTGTGTTTTAGTTATTAGATTCTGATTATAAATAATGATATTTTAATATATGTTTCTATGTATTAATAGTTAATTTTACAGGCATCACATTAATAAAAAACAATTAATATGTTCCTAACTGGTAAATAAAATTACTGGAAAAACCTAAAGTCTCCCGAAATAGAGGAACAGCTCTCATCAACGATCTGTCATTTTGTTAATTTGTTAATTATTTTATTATAATAATAACACTAATAAAAGTATGTTGAAATTCGATGACTATCCGACTATCATATATTTGAATATCTTATCTTATTCATTTTAGTTGGACTCTATTTGATTTAATCGTAAATGCAAGTACCTATAATATTTCTTTGTATGTAAAACTATGTTTTCACTTAGATTATTTTTCTATCGAAATTATTGAAAATAAAAAAATATATGTGTTGATGGATATGGTATATATAGTGTATTCGTAAAGTATGGAATAAATTCATTGTTTCTAAAACCAAAAATATTCAGAAAAAATACTCGGACACGTCTATTTTAATGTCAATTGCGCACCTTAACCTTTATTTTTTAGTCATGATGTCGTCACTGTTTCCGTTATGATGTCATCGATATTTTTCTCCATGTTTCTCCATTTTTGGATTCAGCCTCACCAGCTGATTCCAAATATGTATTACACTTAGGGACCAAAACTGATAAGTAGGAAGATACGGCCATTCAAAAAAAAAAACAGTTAAAAAAAGTTATGCTAGTTTTTGTTGTTTTTTTTTTTGGTTTTTCATTATCATCTTTGGTAGTGAATCACTTTATAATATTTTACCCTAGTAGTGGTTTCTCAATAATTGTTATCGATTTATTTTAATTTATAACATGAGTGTATGTAAGCAGAAAATTGAAATTCTCACGATCATTGGGTATGGTGGTAGGATGTGAACTCAACAAGAATTATGTAATTCATTTAATAGTAAATATCCAGAACAACAGTGAGTAAAGTTGAAAAAAAAATTAGAGAGACTGGTATGGTGGAAGATTTACCCAAAACAGGTCATGCGGGTGTTGATAAGGATACAAAATTAAATATTTTACTGGCTGTTGAGGAAAATCTACACACCAGCGTTCGCCATGTTAGTCGCGATTATGATGTTACTAAAACGTCAGTACATACAGTATTAAAATTAGAAAAAATGACATCCCTTTAAGATTCAGCTTGCACAAGAACTAAGTGATGATGATCCAGATCGGAGGATACAATTTTGTAAAACAATGATGTATATGTGCAATGGTGATCCTTTTCTGATAAAAAAATATTATTTTCTCCGATGAATGTACTTTCAAATTAAATGGCGAAGTGAATCATCAGAATTGTAGATGCTGGGCAAGGGAAAACCCTCGATGGATACGGCAGCAGCACACACAGTATCCACAAAAGTGTGGGCGGGAATTGAAAAGGGATCGGCACATCTTCAATTTTTATGGATAATCTCATCCCAACGTTATTAAATTGTTTCCTCAGTAGAATCAATCCTGGAATTGTTGACGAAAGCCTGTGGTTTCAACAGGATTGTGCGCCTCCCCATTATTCAGCAGGCGTTCGAAGGTATCTTGACCAAATATTTCTGAACAGGTGGATTGGTAGACGTGGACCCATCGAATGGTCAACAAGGTCACCGGGCCTATTAGATTATTTTCTGTGGGGCTATCTAACAAACTTAGTTTATGAAATTAAACCGGAAAATCTTGTTGAATTTAAATAGGGAATTTGAACAGAAATAAACAACATTTCTCAGGAAACTATAGACAAGGATCAGCAACACTTTATTCAATGTTTAGGGTACTGTCAGCTACAACAAGGAGTACAGTCGGAACATTTACTATAAATCATTTTTATTATTAACTAACCGTTAGTTCTAGTGACTATCATTTGTTCAAGCAAAACATGAAAAATTAGTAAATTCTTATATTCAAAATGTTCAAAATGGCCGTATCTTTCAACTTATCAATTTTAGATCCTAATTGTGGTATATTTTTGGAATCAGCTGTTGATTCAGAAATATACAGGGTGTTCCACTTAAAAAAATATCGATGACGTCATAATGGAAACAGTGATGACGTCATAAAAAATAAAGGATAATGTGCGCAATTGAAATTAAAAATCGATGTGTCCGAGAATTTTTCTAAATATTTTTGGTTTAAGAAATAAGGAATTTATTCCATACAGTACCGACACACTGTATAATTACTTTAGTAGGACGAAATCTTTTAATAAAGTAAAAAAAGTTTACACTTGCCAAAATAAAGCAAATCAAACCTTATTGTTTTCGTCTCGGTTTTAGTTAAACTCGAAGGAAACTGTCAATATTAGTAGCTTTCAAAACCTTAATGTGAGCATGGTTTATCTGTTAAAATGTGTTAGTACAACGCCAAATATTTTAAACCTCCGGCGTAATAATGACATAACTAAACTAGGTTTAACCCTAAGGAGCATGTTTTGAACTTAATAAAAAGTATTATTGTATTAAAACTGTTTTAGTCAAATATAAATAGGTAACTAATGTAAATTTCAAATTTGAAAAAAACAATCCGAGTCACACGTCTTACGCCCTTTATATATCGTAATAAGATAACTCAAAATTGGTTTCAATAATATCGAGTAGCTGTTTGTTGTAGGTTTATCTACGACCAAAAAATTTTGGTGAGTGATGATGACGCATTGAATTTTATAATTATATAAATACAGTGTCTTGGTGTCTCTATATTAATTTTAAAATTCATATAAATTCAGAAAAAATGGTTTATTTTACTGTTAAAATACAATAAATGTGATCTTAACTTTACCAAGTCTGATCGTCAAACCTGAAGTAAATTTTTTGATATATCACAGCAAGACCTTAGACAACTAAATTTGTTATAGTTAACAATACCTCAATTAGTTTAATGTAATTTATATTGCTTATCTTTGAAAATAGTTTAAATCTAATATGTATTTCGTTTTATTTGAATAAAAATATAAGATAAGGGTTTATTTTAATTTATTTTTTAGGAAATTTAAAATCAGATATATAAAAATAGTACAAAACTGTCACGTACATGTTATAACTTTTGAAAGCAATGATAATTTTAATAGCAATTATTAAAAATAAAATATATGAAATAAAAACCAATCTTCCATTACTGATTGAAAAGCGGAGACATAAATTCCTCGAAGGAATTGCTCTTCAGTGACAAAAGCTCATAAGCTCTCATTGCATATGTCCACAAAGATAATAAATGTCCAACTATTTCTTTTCCCTGGTACTGCACTTGTGGTGAGACAAAACCAATCTTGCCTAGATGTCAGTTCTAGTGAAGACAAAACCGGAAACTTGATCCTCGAATAATGATTTCTCAGGCACGTAGACACGATTGTTTTTTATAAAAAGTTCTCTTACACTGCAAAACTTGCTGATGAAGTATTATAAGGACTTACAACTTTGTTGAAGTGTTTTCTATGTAAACACTGTTTAATAGACGATAATTAAAATGTTTGTTATTGTATTTAAAGTATTCGTTCAAAAAACATTTCAACTTTTGTTGAAATATTGCATTTTTACATAATTTCTGATTGTACGGGTCAGATTTTTGCCAATTAGTTAAATTTAAAAAAATGTTTTAAAAAAAAAAATTAATAAAAAAAAAGTTTCCTAACACTATAGGATTTATTAGTTTTAATAAATTAAAATGTTACCTAAATAGTAAGGTAAAAGTATTTTCTTATAAAAAATTGCTTTATAAGCTATAGTCCAGTCATATCAGTAGTACAAGCTGAAAAATTCATAATAAAAATTAAATTTTGACAGAAATGTTCCAAGCGCCTTTTTAAATTACATACATGACACCTAATATAGTGCGTTCGTAAGGTAATGTATAAATTTGACAAAATCGTATCGAAGCGAGTATTATACTGCCGTTTAAAAGAGTTGAAAGATTTTTTAGAGCTCATTGTAATCCAGAAAAATGGTAACTTTTTGTGGATTTCACATTTTTAAATAACACAATATTCTGTTTCAAATCACTGTGATACAGTTTTCTGGTATAAATATTTAAATTTAATAAAAACTGAAAATGATGCAGCTAACGGAAAAACTACAAATTTTAATACTAGCAATGATTGGTTTTAGAGACTAGATGAGTACTTAGCAGGAGATAATAAATTTATTTAACAAAACATATCCTAATCATCCACCAGTTTCCCAAACTATTGTTAACCAAACTGAATCTGAAATTTAGCAAATATGACCACGTTAAATATGACAATAAATATGAGATGACCTAAATCCGGATGATAAGTGAAGATGTTCAGATGCTAGTCAGCTCAAGACAACCCTCACTCTAAAATTATTAGAAAATTATTAAGAAAATATCATCCGATTGAGGTTCACCCTGTACCTGAGGATGATTTTGATCTTCGGAATCGCAGGATTCAGTTTTGTGAGAAGTTATTACAGATGTGCAACGGAAATCCAGCTCTTGTTAAAACCATACTCTTTTCCAACGAATCGATCTTCTGTTTAAATGACAGTGTCAATAGACAAAATTGTAGGTACTGAGCACAGCAGATTCTACCCTGGATGATTGATGTGCACATACAACACCTCCAGAAAGTGAATGTATGGTGTGGTATTGTAGGTTAAGGTTGTGGATCTTCACTTTTTTGAAAACATTCTGAGTGATGAAATTTATTTACAATTTCTTTAGAATGAGTTAATTCCTGGTTCCAAACGAAGAAAATCCTGATATCCCTCATAATTATTATTATTTTTCAACCAGACGATACTCCGAAACAATATTCAGTGTTTGGACTATTTATTATAGTTCTATTAGTTCACATAAATAGATCTGAAAATTTAGAAGACTTAAAACATACAATTCGGCTGGAAGCTTATTAAAAATCCCTGATGTTATTAGTAAGATTAGCCTTTTTAATATAAATTCACACTGACGTATGTATGGGGGACAACACACATGTTTCTTTAACTAGCGAGCACAAGAATAAACGTGATTTCTGTGTATATTACTAATATTTGTTGTCAATGTTCCCGAGTTAATCTCCGGTGCCTCTCATTAAAAATTCATTTGTATTTGTGAAGGACCGTCAACTTCGACATACGTAATTTTCACATACTTAAAATATATGAACTTAGAGACCACTGTCTTATGTAGAAAAGTCTACTTTGCAATTTAAAAAGTCATCTCAGGTGTGACATATGCCACCACGCAGACCGATGCCCCGAGAAATTCAAAAAACAAAAAAAAGTTTTGAAAAAATCTTTAAAACATCGAATAGATGTTAAATTACTAATAAACTGACAGAACCACAAGTCCTTATAACTCGTGAAGAGATGTAGATATCGAAAAAATAATTGAAAAAACACCCACTGTCAACATTGACAGCCTGCTCTGCAAAAATGTCAGTCGCTTTGGACGAAAAACAAAAAAAATTTTGAAAAAAATTCTTTAAAAGGTGGAATCTGTAAAGCATAAATTGACAAAACCAGAAAGTCCTTATAATTCATGAAGGGATGTATATATCGAAAAAATGAATGGAAAAACATCCCTAAATACTCCTTGTCGATTTTGGCAATCTACTATCAAAATTAATAGTTCTTTTGGACGAAAAACAAAAAAGTTAAAAAAAAACTTTAAAAGATCGAATAGATGTTAAATAAATATGTAAAGTATGAACTGACAAAACCAAAACATCCTTATAACTCGTGAAGGGATACAGGTATCGAAAAAATAAATAAAACAACAGCCCTAGTCTAGACAATCTGCACACAAGGATTGCAAATTGGTTGCATGTGGGTCCATTTCCTACAAAATAAATAAACAAGTCAGGTATATCTCTGCTAATGGTATCCATGTGTAGTCCTACCTTATATCAGCTGGCTGGTATTTGTATACGAGCTGGTATTTGCATACGAGTTGGTATTTGCATACAAGTTCTGCAAGTGAGTCTGTCTCCATATGTTTTTCGAAGACTACTCGCTACTTCTCCGTCAGTTTTTCATTTGTATTTAATGTTAGAATATTTCCAAAACTGCCAGGTATCATAATGTTGTCCCATTTATGTTCTATATAAAACAAAACAATGAGTGGATAGGTTATAGTTTTATTTTTGATTAATATAAAAATTAATTAGCGGGTGTTGATTTTAATAAAGTTTACAAAAATATTTTGAATATCAGAATGTCTAAGATTTTTATCCTTATAAGCATAAATATAAAAGTTGTTTTGATTTGAACTAGAGAAATATCATTTAGGAAATTTTATAAACAACTAAACTCTAGACAGATATTAGAAGATTACGTCTATGAGAGTGAGTGATAAGTGTATCCCTCTGGTGGTCAGTGCTACTATCCGTCAGACATCATTAATGTCTTAGTGACTGATAGCGACCTGCAAAGCAGATACCGAGAGCTGTGACCTCTAACCCTGGTGAGCTAAACTATATACTGAATAAGACTTACAGGAAACAACTATTCAGCGGACAAAAGCCCCGACCTGCGTTGAATTAAACCTGCAAGTCTTATTTGGTAGCTAAAATCATTTGTCAATTCCTCACTAGACATAGACCGGTTTCGAACTTGTTATGTTCTCGTCAGTATGCCATAAGTAATGGAAAAGACAAATAATAATAGCAAACCAGGCTAGCCTAAAGCAGACTAAGCAAGACAGACATAGTGAGTGACAAGTGTATCCCTCTGGTGGTCAGTGCTACTATCCGTCAGACATCATTAATGTCTTAGTGACTGATAGCGACCTACATAGCAGGTACAGAGAGCTGTGACCTCTAACCCTGGTGGGCTGAACTATATGCTGAATAAGACTTACAGGAAACAACTATTCAGCGGACAAAAGCCCCGACCTGCGTTGAATTAAACCTGCAAGTCTTGTTTGGTAGCTAAAATCATTTGTCAATTCCTCACTAGACATAGATCGGTTTCGAACTTGTTATGTTCTCGTCAGTATGCCATAAGTAATGGAAAAGACAAATAATAATAGCAAACCAGATTATACAAAATATACAAATATTAATTATATAATATTATAAATTTATAAATTATATAATACTAATTGTCAAAAGATGATTTGATTTTCTATTCGTGCATTTGTTAGGTGGTAATTTTTATATCTACCCTTGGTTATAATGTGCATTGTCCCGAAATTTTACCTGCCATAATCAGCTGCTAATACGTCACTACGTACATGATTGGCGGATAATCTTGCATTTTTTGTCATTTGCATTTGTTCTTTACACATATTTTGTATTTATTATATACAGCGTATTATACATTTACACATTTATTTATAATTAAATTTACACATATTCTACATATTTATTATATAGTATTATATTAGTAGCCATTAAACTTAAGATTTTTCTTTTGACAGACTATGCAGCTGTCGCGCAGTGTGTTGAAATAACGGTACAAATTATAACTTATACCAGTTGCTTACTTACGGCGCCTACGCCCATGATAATGTATTTAAGAAACCAGCCTTAGTCATTCATTAGTAATGTTCAAAGGGAGTTTTTAGTCGATTACAACGTTGTCAGGATGTAAACGGAACACATTTTAAACTTTTAACTTAGTTTAAATTACACAATTTTATTGAAACATTTTTTTAAATAATACTACTAATACAAATTGTAGCAAAGTTTTAAGTTTGTTATCTACTTCGTCAGTAACTTGCATATACATATTTTTAAAGATTGTATTGAAATTATACATGCATTTTCATAAACATATAAAAATTACAAAACGCTGTAAATATTTACTTATCTAATTTTCACTTTATTTTGTTAATTGTGAAACTAGTTTCATTATATTTGAACATTAGAAGATAAATTAAGGTGTCTTAATTATTGGAAGCTGTTGTTCAGTATAGATACTACAAACATTTTCTCAATTTTTCTGGCCTCTAATTTTAAAATTAATTTCTATCAGTTAGTAGAAATAATTATAAAGTTATTATTTTCCTTATTATTTTCAATTTTACGAGCTTACTTATTCAGTGCAATGTTTATATTTTCCATAAAAATGTATTAGCTATATTTATTAATATTATCTTTGATCTGAAGAAGCTGATACTAAAAAGAATGTAAAATCTGATTATATACTTTGAAGATCAATACCGGCGTAAAGACAAAGTTATACGATTAAAGATAAGGCCAAAGCTTAAGGGCTTTAAAAGCTTTCTGAAGTGATTTCATATCGTATGATTGACTCGATGTCATTTTGGTTTCATACTTCCACAAGTTACCGTTATGAATATCAAATATTAGTAGATGAGGAAGTATGGATGATATAATTTTAAGTAACATTTGTTATTTTAGATTTAAGTTAAATTTAAAACATTTAGATATTATCCATGTTGAAAATATTTTGCAAATATACCGGGTGTATGTTTGGAAAGTTTCACCGCATATCTTCAAACGATAATTTTCACAGCAATTCTACTTAAAATAATGGTTAGTCTTCATTCACGAATAGCTTGCATTCATATCCATCACATGACACTTTATCATAAACTTGCTACGAGATTTGTGTTGCAGAAAAAAGATGCCGAATGAATTAGAACATTTTTTATTTGAAATCCTGATATCCTACTAACAATTCTATGTCATATGAGATGGAATCGTTTCCTGGGCTCGTTTCTGAGAATTACGAAAAGTACAGTGGCAAATAATGTTACGCTTTCCGCCCCTGTTATACAAAAAATTGCTATTTTGAGAAAAAAGACTTTTTTATATTCAACATGAATATCGACTCAAGTTGTATCGAACCCGTCACGATTATAACAATAATGATGTGCTGGATAAGTCTGACATACTTTGAGCCTTAGGTGTTATCTTTAACAAATCACCCATTTCCATACTAACACCGTTGTGTCTGAAGCTAATAGATCGTACAGTATGAAATTAGCGTAATTTTTCGAATATTGATACACTTACGATGTTTGACTGTTCTTATATCAGATTGAAGTTCGATTTTGATTGTACATGTCCAATAACCTAATATTCAAAGGACCCTAGCTTGCCATTTATAACATGCTGAATACACTAATAAAGGTATTATGAAAAATCGTAAATTTAATAACTAGGAACTAAACAGTATTTATATTAATCATTTTACTACATCGTAGAAAGAAATTGAGATAACGTTAAAACAACATAAACATGGGGATTTAGTTTTAGTATTACTCGATTCTTACGTGAGATGTTATTGTGATAGGTATTTTTAATCATAAATTCCAAGAACGAAGAAACTATAGAGTCGTTAAAAATATTTTTATTTCATCTCGTACAAATCGAAAAAGAAGTGGAAGTTGTAATATCGTTAAATGGCAATAGGTATTTCGTATTTCTCTTAGTTGCACATGTTTTTACAATAAATAAAGTATTAGAAAAGTCGTGGAACGTCAAACGGAATTTCTACAATTATTGTTAAAAATTTTACTTTATAACTGTTAAAATGACACTAGCAGAGGAAGCTGTCAAAAATATGGTCATCGATGTTAACACGAATGTCGCTCTCAAAATGTTAGATTAGATATCACGGCCTAAATTAAGTGTGTCTGTCAAAACTAACATGACTGTCAGGAAAATTTGAGGTTGGGTTTAACCTTACATTAACGGACGTTCGTGTTAAATTTATATATTTAATTTATATACATATTAGGATTTTATTAGGTGAGAAAATCTAGAGGGTAGAAGGTTTAAAGAATGATCTCGAGGAGTCTATGAAACTTAAGTTTTCTTCAATGGAAATTAACAATAAATCCACACTGAAATATTTCGCTTTGAGGTTAGAACAATTAAAATTTAACATTTTTCAAATTAAATTAAGGTCATAATATTCTTTAGTGCCAAACTGTCTTCAAGTTAAAAAAATTTTAAGTCTTACTCAAAAGACGATAACTTCAAAAAAATTGTCCTTATCACTGGACAGACAATCACTAGAGGTAATCTTCAGAACACTAACAAGCTTCGGGACGGACGGAACTCAAACGTCTTTTCCAGGTTATGGTTGGATTTCTGCTAACTACGGAAGATCGACCACGATCTCTCTATTTTCGTTAATGCTTTTGTCACTGTTTAAATGCATTCTACTACGAAATATGCGATAAGTGATTTTGACTTGTCACTTTGTCTGTAACTACTTAACCTCCCCATTCGTATCTTCACTAAATAGAAATTCCCTAAAATGATATGTGCCAGTTATCGCAAAACATGAAAAAAACTTTCCTTTACCGTTGCAAATTTTCCGGATCGGTTCTTTTTCTAACAATTCATCATCTTCCTTTACCTCTTTTGAACACAAAAAAATTTCAATTTGACAAGGCAATTTCTCCCAGATATCTGTCAACTTTTTAAATTATTTATACCTTCTAACCTTTTTTTTTTATATTTTTAAATACGCGTCATGGAGGGTAATTAAGGAATAAGCTCTTTACATAAAAAGTTTTTTTTCTTGGAAGACAAAAATTATCGAACTACTAGTTCCGACAACATAAATGAATAGCGTATATATATATATATATATATATATATATATATATATATATATATATATATATATATATATATATATATATATAAATTTGTGCGGGATTAAATAAGAGTTCCGTAGTGCAGTTTAACGGAACCCAAGAATTTGCTTGACTTCATTTTATTCGCTATTACAAAGGAGAGACTCCGCCTCCCAACTGTTCTGCTTCACCTCCCTCCCTCCCACGACCATTGATAGTACCGACTTCGGAAATAGCACCCTTAATTTGCGAAAATTATAAATAATTCTCCACCTTTGTTTTTCTTAGTTTTATTATTTATCTATTAAATATGTGCTTCATTTCACGTTATTACATGAATTTATTTTAAACTAAGGTTCATGTGGTGTGAATATTATTTATGTATATGTATTTGTAATTCTAAGTTTAGTTAATTTAATTTATATTTATTATTCCTCATTGTATTTACCAACTCTCTCAGAACCTTTCTTCCCTGCAATGAGATGGATCTATTATCTATTGGACGGTGTGAGAAATAAATAAATATATAAAATAAAATTATTCCTATTTCCAATGTATGAACTGTTGCAGTACTTCTTAATTGTTTTGATGGGTTATGAACTCATTAACGATTCTCTCTTGTCAATTTCTCAAGAGGATTGATTTTTGATTATAAATTCGTCATTTTAAATAGTTCCATAATAGAAAATCAAGCGGGTTGAGGTCTGGTGAACGCGTAGATGCATCTGCTCCTCTACTAAAGATGGATTATTTCTAGAAAATACGTGTGCAGCCACCTTCTGGCTAATCTAGTAAAATATAAGGGAACGTCAACGTGCATAAAAAAACTGACTTGACTTCTGTTAATTGATATATATCTAAAAATTTGAAACAAGTTATTACCTAAAATGTTGTAATACATGCTTAGTACATCTGGAAAAATGAAATGACCCACAAAATGATTTCCCAATGTGGCTGCCCAACTGCATCCTTTAAACATATACATAGTTGGTTAATTTTATTGCTTTTAAGTTTTCATCATCCCAAAAAAGAGCATTCTGACAATCAAACATCTCATACCTATAAAATGTTATAGAGAAAATCACTATTTCACAAAAGTCAACGCGCACATGCCAGCTCCGGACAACAGCTGCTTCTCGTATACTTCTCGTAGGATAGTGGAGACATCTGTTCTGAAAGCCTAATACTAATGGGATCTTCTGATACAAAATCCAATATGTCCTTTATCTACAGTTCTTACATTTCTTAGGTGCCCTGCATACCTTCCACTTCGTGGTTTTAAATTAAAGGTTTCACGAAGTCGATGTTCTATTCTTAAAAATGTTTTTCCGCTCATGAAATATCTGTGTGGAAAATTTTTCCCCTAGCATCTATCTGCTGCTGAGGCATTACTTATATTATGCTGCCCTAGAGTTAAAATCATATCTGTTAATTTCGCCCTAGTATAGACATTTATTTTTGACTCAGACAATGGAATAATTCACAAGCGCAATAATATTTCTAAAACTATATTGGCAATATATGTTAAATTCAGCCTAACACGATAAATTATCTCACTTCTAATTTTTATGATGCGAAAAATGTAAATTTTTGAAACGAACATATCCAAATATTTTCTTAGTCATTTTTATTAAGTTAAATAAAAAATAAAAAAAGTTAGGGGAATAAGGCCAAACCACCCTCCAAAAAAAAAAACTTAAAAACAATTCCCTGGAGGTACATTCTAAAATGGTTTTTGCTATTCCTTTATTTGTGTCTAAAATTACAATTTGATATTTTAAACTATTTAGAAGTAATCGCCAAAAGAGTGACTATCATGAGCTCCCTCTGGGGCTTGTATCGATCTTATTATGCGGTATCGGATATAGCATATATAGAAAACTACACTTTTTTGCCTTCTGAAGTAATGCCTCGTAATTATGATATACCCTGTATATTACATTTTTAGTGTGCTAATATTTTTCTGACCTCAATAAAAAATATTTATTTAAACTAAAAACAAATCTCAAAAAAAAATTATGTAATATACTATATTATTATGGAAAGTGTATATCTGGTTTATTGATCAACGTCAAAATACACACCTGAAGTCTACGACCAACCTTTGATTGATATTTATTTTAGTGCTGTATTTTACCTTCTGTAATGTTTTTGCTTTAATTTTAAGGCTCCCCTGACGATAAACGAAAGATCGTAAAATATACCTATGTTTCGGAAGACATGAATTTATACTAAGAATGATAGATGAAACATTCTTAGAAATAAGACGAATACAATATTTTTATACAAGTAGTATAGCATTTTGCTTTCACATGTATCAGATTATATGATATAATGTATTGTAGTTAGAGTCTGAGAGTGTACATGTTCTGATTTATTCCCCATATATGTATTTTCATGCTGCTTTAGTTCATTATTAGAATGTAATCTCCAACATGACAGCATAAAAAAATATGTTTTACTATTTTTTATTTTAACAATTGAATTAGAAAATAGTATTTTTGCTAGATTATAGAAATTGAACTTTCATTAATACTCTCTACTCATTTCGACTAACCGGGTAGTTACATTTTAAGTGACTATTTTTGTTTTGGAATTGAGTCGGAAACGATTAATCGACTAATATTAATCAACTCGATATTAATCTTAATATTAATTTTTGTCAATCGACTAATTTTAGTCGTTTGACTAATTTTGGTCGGTCGATTAAACTTAGAAACGCTCATCGAGTGCAGTATATAGTGTTTTGGTGTTTCGTAGAAAACTACGTCAGTGTTATCTTCACATCAAAGGTTCCAACCCACTCCAGGATTAACATCAACATTAACATTAACGCTGGCAATAATGTAAGCCAATATTCCCTCTCAGTCAGTGAGGGAATATTCTTCCACTTGCATATTTTTATGTTTCATACCAGAATTTGTACTATCGCATTCTGTATAAAATACATCATACATAAAATAATAAAATTAAATTAAAGCATAAGTAACAACTATAACGCGTGAATTAATCCAGTCCAAAACGACCAGTCGATTAGAACGACTAATCGCGTAAATTGACTACTCGTTTAAATCGATTGAATCGACTAAATTTACTATTAATAATAATAATAATAATATAGTAATATTTATTTACTCAGATATCTATATATAAATAAAATGTTACAATTGACGATTAAAATAATTATTTCATGTACTGAAGATATCGGTTCATCAAAAAATCCATTTATTTTTATTTAATTTTAAAGAGTTTGATTGAATTTAAATCTTTTAAATTTTTGTGTATGGCTTTATATATTTTAGGTTCAAGGTAAGTATAACAAAGTTGCCCAATAGTTTTATACACTCTTGGTACTATAATCGAATCCTTTTTATATCTGGTGTCATAATTGTGGTTTACTTGTAGGTCAATAGCTACGGATTTACATTGGTATAATAATATCTGTTGGAAAAGTAATTGTCTGATATCAAATATTTTGGATTCACTATAAAGGTCATTACTTGGGTAGGTGTAACACTTGTTATACATTATTTTTATTAGCTATTTATCACCTCTAGTTTTTTTTAGATAACAAGTCGTTACAACCCCCATGCAATAGTTCCATATATTAAATGGGTTTGCACTAATGCATAATACGTAGTTAATAAAAGTTTGATATCAATAAAAAATTTTAAATATTTAAATTTGGCGAGAAGACATCGTCATTTTTTAACTAGATTATCTACATGCGCATTCCATCTAAGGTGACTATAATGCCCAGATATTTTATTGTTTTAGCTGATTTCAGCTCAATCTCAGTATTGTTGTGTTTAAATTTAATTAAAGTGTAATTCAGGAGGTTTGAGGAATAAAATACTAAATGCCAGATATTGTGTTTTATTTTTTTTAATTTATAGTTAATAACTTCTACTAAAGAAGTCCAGCAGAATTCTAAAATTATTTTTTATTATCCTTTCCAGTGTTTGCTAGTCTTTAGTCCTATAATCAATTACAGTGTCATCAGCAAAGCTTAAAATTTTCCCTATAAGAGGTAGTTTGAAAGGATCATTGACATAAAGTCTAAATAAAATTGTCCTTGTGGAACTCCACAACGAATTTTGTCCGTGTTACTTATTGTAGAATCAAGTTTTACACATTGTACTCGGTCATCTAGGTAACTTTCTATAAGATTATAAGCAGCTTCTCTAAATCCGATACCTTCCAAAGTATTCAACAAGTCGGTGTGACTTAGTGTGTCGAATGCTTTTGGTTTTACTAATTCGACTAAATTGATTTATTCGAATAATTTCACAAATTCGACTAATTTGATTAAATCGATTAATAGACTAATCGACTGATTCGGCTAATTCGATAAATCGACTGATCGACTAATCCGGCTAACTCGATTAACTCAACTAACTTGAATAAATCGACTAACTCGACTAATCTAATTAAATACATCTGTTAACCGAAATCGACTCGAAAGACTAATTCAAATAAAAAAAATGTAGGACTTTAACTTACTATTTTTTTATTTTTTATTTTTTTGATAGTTTTAATGTTTCACATGTCATAATTTTGAAATCAGACCAGAGGAAACAAATATATTTTCCACAGATTTAAAACATCAAAACATGCTTAAATATAAAAAATTGAGTGTAATTTTGAGGACAGAAATCTACAACAATTCACGAAATGGCCATTGCAAAGACACACACGTTTTTGTTTATCATTTCTGAAATACATTAGCGAATGCGCCTCAGAGAATATCTCGAGAATTTCTATTAGATGGAAACGTAAGCTGATATTTCACAAAAGCTTTTATCGCACATTACTTCGCACTTATTTTGTTTCGCCATGTTTTCTCAAATATTCATTAAAGCATCAATAAAAAGAGAAAAACGTCATTGTGAGTGTATTAAAACACCATAATATAAATGCTTTACTTTGTTTTGGACAACGCAGTGTCAGTATACATCATGATCATAAATGTACAAAATAAAGTTGCTATAATTCATTGCCTAATAAATGTATTGAAATTATTTAAAAATTGCATCAAGCCAATGAAATTATGCTTTATTACTGTTAAAAATCTTATGTCATTTGACAAAGGAAATTGTAGAATTTTTGTAAAAAAAATTGGCTCAATTGTTCTTTCCCACAGGCATTTTAGAAGATAAACAGACATATAACCGTCTCATAGGAATTTAATTCATCGATGGGGAAAAAACATTCTCCTGTAGAGACTGCGTTTTAGAATAAAGAAACAGAAAGTGAAAGACGAAGCTGATCTCTAGAAACCGAATGCTCTACGTCAGACTTTTGCTAAAAGTACAAGACAATTCTACCTACTTAACTACTACTTAACTACGTTTTAATTACTTAATTTAAATTGCTCAGGTACAATCATATCATTTGCAGATGATACCGTGTTGTTTGTAGAGGATGATTCGTGGGAGGCAGTGGGAAAATAAAATATCATTGGACCTACAAAAAATCGTTAAATGGTTTGACAATAAATTATTAACTATAAATCTGAGAAAAAACGAAATACTTACCGTTAGCGAATTATAAAAGTGGGTTACCCAAAAAATAAAAAATAGACATTTACTTACCTTTCAGAAAGAAGACCTTATGGACAATAGAAAGTACGGACCACGTAAAATACTTAGGGAATTATAATTGATTGCAATTTAAGATGGGACTTACATATACAAGGTCTAACCAAAAAATTAAGGTCGTTAATGTATTTATTTAAAAAAATGACTCAAATTGTAGATAGAAAAATTTAATAGCTGTATACCATGCTCTAGTACAGTCGTTATTAGTATATGGACTGATTGGTTGGGGCAAGTGCGTATTCAACTACAATGAAACCCCTTGAAGTGGCCCAAAGGAGAATATTAAAGATAATATATGAACTAGACATACGTCACCCTTCGGACCAAATCTTTACAAAATACCGTATATTAAGTATCAGGAAATTATATTATAAGACAGCAGTAATATACCTAATCAAAAACGGATTAACAACATGTAATACCTTCTATACATATAATACCCGTTTTAGGCAAAACGATAATCTAATATTACCTAAAGTACATCTCACAATAGGGCAGTGACATTTTCATTACGTAGGGTAAAAGTTTTCAACTATTTACCTCAAGAACTGAAAAATATTAATAAGTTTTAATAAAACGTTATCGCAATGGCTCATTGACACCACCATAGAAGTAGTATAGGAAAAATTAGCAAAAAACCGGTCCTAAAAATATTCATCAATGTGTATTGTAATTTTTTTACTTTTCACTTTCTCTCTGATCAATTAATTGTATACTGTTCTTGTTTTAGTAACTTATTGTTAACATACTGTTATATGTGTGTATGTGTGTGTATGTATGTGTATATGTTCGTGTGTGTGCATATGTGTGCACATGTATGTATGTATATATGTGTATGTATATATGTGTGTATATATGTATGTGTATATGTATGTATGAATGTATGTATGTATGTATGTATGTGTGTGTATATGCACACACAGATACAATAATAGATATATATATCCCAGGTTTAACAGTCTGCATATTCTAGGGATATTCAAAATCAAAACAGTAATTATACGATCATAAAGCCTATATTTATCTGATACAATAATATAACAAATATATAGTGTAACATGTTAATATATAAAAAAAATAATAATAATAATAACATATAAATTTTTTATGTTCTTTAATTTATATTCTTCCAAACTAAAGTTCACAAAATTCTTTGTATATTTGAAAAAGAAGACATAGAATTAAAAGTTTTTGCGTCTTCTTCTTCAAACAAACTTTTTTCAAGAGGAAGGGGAATTCCTTCAACAATTAGAAACCGATCATAATTTTACTCCTAATCTCATTTTGGTGATGAAGCAACATGTCATATCTCCTGGAAGACTTAATAAACATAATTGTAGAATTTGGAGAGAACATAAGCTGCATACATTTTTTAAATACGAAATAAATTCGCCAAAGGTTAATGCCTTCTTTTTCTCACGGAAAACACGGTTATTAGGAACTACTTACACCTCAGCTACCGCTAAATTAATTGAATAAGTCCCCTTCCAACAGGACGGGGTATCTCCCCGATGTGCCTGATGTGCAAATACACACTAAGAGTTTTAGAACTTGTATTTTGACTGGGACCATCAACAATTAACACGGCGTTTCGTTAGTTTTGCTTGCATTGGATGGATTTTCTGAAATTTTGGGTTTTATAATTTTTTACTAGAGATTGATTAATTGAGTGAGTTTTAGTGAGTTACCAATTTTAATTATTGGGATTAATAGTGGTCGTATTGCCGTTGACCGTGATTTTATTGCCGTCGATGTCACGAAATTTCAATTTTTGGATTAACTCGTTAAGTCTTTGCAGAATTGCCTGTCGAGAAACTTCTCCAGTGTTTTTTTATTGGGACTGCATTCAAGCCGCTTTTCTTGTTGTCCAATTTTCCTTCGTAGTAAGGAAAAGATTGAATAGTGTAACACAGTTTAAGCGTACGAGTTCTCGAATTGCACCCTTGGTTCACCGTTTTGAGTTGCCGTCTATTGGTTCTTCATTTTGAGGCACCGCTTTGGGGTTCACCGCCGTTGTTACCGTGTCCAGTTTGGTTACGTCAATCGGTTCACCGCTATTCATTCTACTGGGAGAAAGCATCCCTAACTGATTAGCGCTCACCCATTTCACAACAACCCTATTAGACACTATTGACAACTCTGCTGCTTACCAGTTACCAGATAAGTGCCCTATATTTATTTTTACTTGTTTTTTCTTTTATATCAAAAAAATACAGGAACACTTGTGGTTATTTTTGTACCCATATGTATACCAACTGATTGATATACTATAGATGCGGATATATCGTTTTTTTATATGCATATATACCCTATTATTATTATAAGTAATTGGCATCTTACCCATAATAAGTAGGTAATAAGTGTATTGGAAGCGACTCTCCCCAATATCAATATTTCTCCTTTTGTACACATACATTTATTAATTGTCCCTTACATAATATAACAGACAAATATTTTTTGTAATATACCACATAAAATCAAACATCTAGTTATTCTTTTTTTTTTGTGTGGTTTCCACCCATTTTCTCGAACTGCACACTATAATAAAAATTTGCAGTCAGGAAATTTTCACACTAAAACCTTCTCACATTTCACCATTTATTAATTATTATTTAAAATTAATATTTTTTTCATATGTACATCCCTACCCGTATCATAGAAGAAAAACAAATCGAAACAATACTAAACCTCAGCAATAAGATAGTTTCCCCGATGAAGTTAGTTGCTTTATAATCTTTACAAATGGTTAAATAAATCAATAACTTCAATTATATTGTTAGTAATGAAATTTTAAATATACAATAAAAATAACCATTTTATTAATTGGTCGAAATCTTAAGTATATCATATAAAATAATAGAAAATGTAAATCACAGATCAATTTAAATTAGATTTTACTAAGTGACTGAAATCTTTGTAAACAACTTTGAGACAATACCACAAAATCCAAAATCGGAGATGCACGGGTAGGGGAGTTAACACGCAGTTGAAAAAACGCAGTCATAGATTCGCCACGACTTTGTCGAGTCGAAACGGGATATGAACCCGGAAGTCGATAGACAGTAAACCAGCTACGTTTGTCACTTTATGTCCTAGTCACTGCGCTACCGAGCTTACGGATATACTCGTATATTTTGTCACATACTTGCTGGATATATTAGGTACAACTTACGCATTGTAGCATGGCCCCTTGAATTTAAATGCGCAATGGATTTGGCATCTACTGTCTTACCGCATACGGACCACTTCTTTCTAACTTGTGGGCAATTCGGGAATACACTCTACGATGCGTGACCTGTAAATAATATCACAATTTACATATAAACGACAATTCAAATTTATATCCAGTGGGTTTATGAAGTTTTCAGTAAAATTAGGAATATGAAATAAAATATCTTAACAATAATATCCCTAATGCATGTAATTGATAAAATGTTGACGTTTTTACGAAAATGTTTTGGTAAAAAATGACTTTTTTTGGCTTGGATACCAGGTCCTTAACCACGTAAAATGTTTTCTTAACTGGTCGAAATACGTTTTAAAATATTTCCAAGTATTACAGTTTGATCTGTGATCTGTAAGAAGAAACATATGACATAGCAATGAGGAAAATAAAATACAGAAGATAGATATAAAAAAAAGAAACGACTTGGGATGACAATGGATAACGTTTCACGTCAATGGATCATTACTGAGTTCAAATGCTAGAGCCAACCCTGGAGCATACAGATGAACTGACTCCCGAAAAAAAGTGCCAAAAATAAGGCGGCAAAAACGAGACGCAAATTTAGAAAAACGCGCAATCCCGTTTCATTTAGTGACGAAGCCACTGAAAATGACTGAAATGGTCACTGAAAACTCCCCTACGAAAAAACACGTTTTGATTTCTAAGCTTAAGTGTAGAGTGCCCCGAATATTGTTGGTGAAAACGTTCCATCCAAAAGTAGTGTTGAGAGTGAAAGCTGAGAAAGGGAACGCAAAGCGTGTAATTCGAGGGACCGACTATAAACGTAAAGTCAATTTACAATTAAAGGAAAAATAGTGGAAGTGAAATAATATAACGAACCCAAACGTTGCTGAAAAAAATAGTTGCTCCGCGCGTACTATCGAAGGAAGAAATACTGCAAGATGCATGTGAGTGATTATGAGAAGAGCTTCGTATGCTCCGAAATAGGTAAGTCTCAAAGCTCAGAGATCTCATGCCAAGTTTTGAGCGGAGATCTCCTTGACTTGCAGCAGGCTTCCCAACACACGATTTCCAAAGATACAATGTCAACTCAACCAATTCCAAATCATTAGACTACTTCTGTGAATCATTCGGAGGCGACTTAGAAGAGCAAATGGAAGTAGTCGTTCCCGAAAATACTCCGCCAGCAGGTTTTAGTTATCCAAAAAAGCCCGTTAAATTAGATAATTTGCTGCACAGCAACCCCTCGCAAATCACCACCAAAAAAAAATTCGCTCAGCTCGCTAGGTTGCCGGCCACAAACAAAACACCACAAGCTATCCAAGGAAAAGTTTTTAAAACAAAAAACAAACCTAAGACAAACAAGAGCCACCCCCGAAAAATCCGCCACTCGTCATGAAAGGTGTACCGAATAAGCATTTGAGTTTATCTCGAAATAAGCCGGAACATAAAACTAGTGTTCCACGTGAAATTCGCGACCCTAAAGTACCTATTGTATATATGCGACAAAAAGAGTTTAACAATTATAAAGACTTAATAACGGCTCTGGTAAATACCTTTCCTACACAAGTAAAAATGGCACAACTACGCATTTTGTCCTGGGGGCCTACAGGGAGACCCAACATTAGAATAAAATAAAAAACGATAATCATATTTTACAAATACTAAATATCTTCAAAATGCGTACAAGGAGCTCTTTATACCTGGTGATCACAAACAAAGACGTAACCTTAAGGAAACTACAGATTGATGTAAAATACGTTCTGTTTGCGAAAAAAAGCAGGAGCGGCGAACCAACGACAGGATAATTTCACAGTGCCGCGGATGCCACATGTGGGGCCACCCCAGAACAAATTGCCACAGACAACCTCATCAAACAATAAGTATGCAGGGTCCCACTGGGCTCGTGAATGCAATAATGCCGCAGACTCGCCGCCCAAGCGACCACCTGTGTGAACTGCCAGGGTACACACACCGCTTGCAACACTGAATGCCCGGTTTATATCTTCAGCAGCAACCTGGTTAAACAAAACATGAAAAACGTGAATATACAGGGGGAAAACAGCTATGTCGACGCATCGACGCCCCAAACCAACATCTGGGAGCAGAGGAAGAGAGATAACGACCAATCAAGGACAGACCAAAGAAATCCTGAACTTTCCCAGACCGACGGAACCTTTACCCATCCCCGATGCTCGCCGCCTCAAGACGCAGCATGAACCCTCCCCCGACGTACGCCGCCCACAGACTGCAACTGAACAAACTTCAACATGTTAACTAGGAGACTCGATGAACTAAATAGTAAAATCAACCTAAAATAAATAATAAAAGCTATTAACGAACTCAACAAAATGCTGAGGACCGTCAGTGATCCGATGCAGACGATTACTGTC
>JANEYF010003933.1:0-118524 GCA_029963845.1 Rhamnusium bicolor
TAGTTTTACTTGATCCGTATTTGTGCAATAGGTACAACATATAACATCTTTACAATTATTTTTACCCAGTATTAGGTATTTAATCCATTTTGAAACATATTTCCTAACGGCTTGCTATTTACTCCGTTTAAATTAATACTAAGGATGTAAAAATCCTGTGTCAGTTAAAACTGAAAATAAAAATAAAATTTTAACTGCTCATGAATCATGGATTTTGATTAGTCATGAAAGTCTGCGCATATTAATTTTGAAAAAAGAGAAAGCAGCAATAAGCACAGCGTTACAAAACCTTGACTGCCCAAGCGTTTTTCTGAAACACAATAAATAATGATACTTGAATAAATTTTTTTTAATTTGTAGCTATTTGTTCTACAAATAGAGTTAAAAAAAGATATAACTAATAGGCGTCGCGGTCAGTGCTATTTTAAACAAGAGACCTCCAAAGCTCGGGTCCAGAGCTCTGGGCTCGGAGTGGAGATTTAAATCAATATATTTAAGAAAAGAAATAATGCAATTTTGAATTTAAACTTATTTACTTGCAACGAAACTTACCAATACCACCAAAGAATCAAAGATTTACAAAAGCCAATCAAAATTTCGAAGATTTCAATAATACCATATAGTTTTTTAAACAACCATAGGCATAGATTTATTTTAACTTTAAGCGACCTGCATTTTAGAAAGTAAGTTTAAAAAAACAGTTCATAAAACAAACAATACCTAGTTTTCAATAATCTAACGATTCCCCAAGTTTCTGTATTCAAAATAGAATCACCCTATACATTTTAATGCGCATTTTAATTTCAAACTACACTGAAAGGAAATAAATAGTACCTATTAAGACTGACACTACATCTTTTTCTAAATATAGTTTAAAAAAACTAGAAAACACGCTTTTAAAGCACATCAAACTAAAAAAGTGAAAAATAATTATTAATATAAACTGAAAACAATAATGAACGAAAAATACTAGTATTATTGTGAAAAAAGCGTAGGTTGCTCGATATACGAAAAATATGGCACAAAGTGCCCCACGCTTTTTCACAATAATACTAGTATTTTTCGTTCATTATTGTTTTCAGTTTATATTAATAATTATTTTTCACTTTTTAGTTTGATGTGCTTTAAAAGCGTGTTTTTAGTTTTTTAAACTATATTTATTTTTCACTTTTTTAGTTTGATGTACTATGAAAGCGTGTTTTTTTAGTTTTTTTTTAACTATATTTATATTGCTTATTGATGCTGATATTATAACATATTACGATCCAACTGATACTTCTGAAAAAAAAAATATTTTTTTTTTCAGCCATAGACGGGATTTGAAATCACGCCCCAGGAGTCCGTCGTTTCGCGTCGACTAAGACTTGTGCCTTAGCCCGCTCGGCCATCGAACGAACTGAGAATCACGGAATGTACTAACAGTAATAAGCCACTAGCTCTCACGCAGAGGATACATGAGGAAAGGAACTTATTTAATTCTGGCGATCCTGATCAGGATAATGATATAAACTTATCAAATTATTGTATTGTTACCGGTTCTTCGTAAGTGTACAAAGTTTCAATTAAATCTGTCCGTTTAAAGTGGGTCAAAATCGAGTCCAAA
Source organism: Rhamnusium bicolor (assembly GCA_029963845.1). Classification (NCBI taxonomy): domain Eukaryota; kingdom Metazoa; phylum Arthropoda; class Insecta; order Coleoptera; family Cerambycidae; genus Rhamnusium; species Rhamnusium bicolor. The sequence continues at coordinate 1,604 of JANEYF010003933.1, forward strand.
GAGTCGGTTACAAACAAACAAACAAACATACAGGTGAAGCTAATAAAAGCGTGTTAAAAAACAGTGAATGGTACTTGAATATACAGGACAGACAGCAAATTATCATTTGCTGCATGTGTATCATTGAAACATTAAAGAAAGTCTTTTATGTCATAGTTAGTTCAAATCATGCTTTCTATCGGGTTTTCTATTTTCGTAACTTATTAATTAGTAATAATGGGTACATTAATTATGAGCAATAAAAACTCTATATAACCAGTGATGAGGATGGTAACAAATGTGACGAAACGTGGTTGAATTAAAAGGTAGTTCTCTGTTTTAATTTATAAAATCAGATAATTAACAGTTTAAGTTTAATCGCGAAACACTAAATACAGCTCAGTTCAACCTTACAAGAATCTAAACTCGTTTTTCCATAAAATGATGATGAATAATATCTCCACGTTACGTAAATACGTTATACCAAAAAATATTAATCATATACATAACTGTAAGATGTTTTCCAACACGATGAACATTATTTTATTTATATAGTATTACGTAAGCTCCCAAACTTCATACAATTATTGACCTATTCCCACTAAAGTATAATTAGCAACAATAATGTTTAATTTTTAAATCAAAATCATTCTAACTGATCTATTTACCCTAAATACCAGCACCCCTTGGTTTATTGCCATTTCCTTTGCGATTATGGGTTTTACAGTTTTCGGGTTCTCTAGTTTTCACATATTTATTAAGCATGTTTTAAAACACTTAATTTTCTAATAGGCGTACTTTAGAATAATCGAGTTTCACAAATCTTACATTTTTATAATATTAATTTTCACATCAGTGACTACAAACGTGATTTTTTGGCAACCGTTTATATCTGGCAGTTCGGCTGCTTTCAGTCAAAAAAGTGACAATGGAAAACAATTATAATATGAACTTGTCACATGTAATTTTGTTGGAGTATCCAACCCAATAAGAAAGAATCAAAGCCCACTTTAATTTAAAATCATTTTAAATGGAGTATAATAATCAAGAAGCTAAGGTAGATGGAAGACAATAATGGCAAATTCAGATTCAAATTTATTCATTATTTTAAATTTATCTGACACATGCTTCTACACAAACCGTTCGGGTTCTAAACCGGGCAGGTTGGTCCTGCTGATGAAGTTTAGTTCACAAATTCCTGGGGTATTTTTAATTCGTTCCCAATCATTTATAATTATTTTTGTTAATCATCAACGTTTGGACACAATTGACCTCAGATGTCCCCATACGTAAAAATCTAGAGAATTTAAATTTGGCGTGAGGACTGGCCAAGGCTGTAGTCCACCTATTACATTCCATCTTTATCCACACTCGTTGTTTAGATGGGTTCTTACAATCTGGTACATTCTGAAACAATTATGATACAGGATATGCATATTAGTATATTCTTCGTTAGTGTAATTTTCTATGATTGAGAAAACGATACAATAATTCACACACAATGTATTAACAGTAAACTAATTAAAAGTAACGTCAAAAACTTTTCATAAAGAAGCTCTTTTGATAATACTTTTTTGTAGTTTTTGTTGGTTGGAATTTGTTAACAACCATTTGATTTTCTCAGAAACAAGGCGTTTGTTGGACTCATCCTTATAGAAACTTCTTGTCTTGTTTTGACGTAATTAATATTCTTCTGAATATGTGCCGTTAATTTTTGGTATAGTACTCAGCATTTGCCAGTGTTAAATTGTACTGCTCTTCAGCCAGCTCCAAAGAAAAAAGTTCGCAATCGTAATATGTCAGGCCAGATTGCAAGTCAGCTAATGTACTAGTGTTCCGAGAAGTCAAGTGCTCATGAAAAAGTTGTTTCAGGAGCCATTACTTATGGCATAATGACGACAACATAACAAGTTCGAAACCCGTCTAGGTCTAGTGGGGAATTGACAAAGGATCTTAGCTACTAAACAAGACTTACAGGTTTAATTCAACGCAGGTCGGGGCTCTTGTCCGCTGAGTAGTTGTTTCCTGTAAATCTTATTCAGTACATATTACTAACCAAATTTGGGAGTGACGTCACACTATATTTAACCTCATAATTCGTGAATAAATAAATATTAAAAGAACGGATCATAGTTACATTTTTTTTTGTTATATTTTTGTAGTTCCATAATTATTAAATAAACTGAAAAATTTTAATATAAACTAAATATTTTTTTACTGTTTTAGTTACATTTTATTTTTTTTTATTTATTTATTTTTAAAAATCGAAAATATTGTATGTGTGTATCCGCGATAACTTAAAAAATACTAACGGAAGACTTCCCAAATTTGGCAGTTAAGATTGTCAACAATATTTTAGGTAACACATTAAATTTGATGAATGTGGTACCACCAGAAGAGACATAATGAATGAAAGAAGAAAAAAATTACAATTTCGGGAACAAAAATAAAAGAATTTTATTGCATTTGTGGATGAATCTCGACGAATTATAATGAAAAAACATAACTTTATGAAAAAAAAATCTCTTCGCATGTCTTTAGTATCGCGATAGCAGCCACAGTTTTTGAGATAAAGCTTTCAAATGTGGTACACTTGTTCTAAAGGCCAAAGACAATGAAAAATTCGGTGATGAACAAAAAAAGAGAGTCCACGGGACCCAAACTTTTTTGTATTTGACTTTACAAGAAAATATATTATTGATGAAAGATTATAAATCATGTCTACTATATCAAGCGAATAAAATATATTTTCCAAGTACTTAAATAAAGTTTACATCAGGTAAACTGAAATATTTTACACATTTGGCCTCATAAAATGGGGTCAGAGTAAATTATATAGTTTGAAGTATGACGTATGAAGCCGGTTTTTTTCAAAAGTCTTTTTTTGTATAAACCCTAGCCACGACAACAAAGAGGATTTCAGAATCACATGTCTCTACGTGAAAGTAGATCACCAAGAAGTGCGTGTGAAATCTTCATTTAATTTTCAATTAATGAACTGAGAGGTTTACGACTTTCACGACTTTGTACCTTATTTATGTATTATTTTTACTATTTATTACTATTTCTAAATTAATTTTACCCTCTCTGTTACATTTATTAATATAGAATTATGCACATATCTAACAAAAATTAACTAAGGAAAAAAAAGAAACAAGAAGAAAAGAGAAAAAGTAATTTCTACACTTTAAATAAATAAATAAATAAATAAATAACCTTTACCTTAACCTTTACCTTAAAAATACCCAAAAAAATCTAAAATTATATAATTCACTGTACTTAATTATACACATTGCGGCAATTTTATTTGAAACACTTACATAATGATCGTCTGTGTCAATTATGATGCTACATTTATTCTCATATAAATTTGAACACTGACTGGAAACAACAAAGCTGCGAGAAAGATTTGCTACTCGATTTGTTTTGACACTTCACAGTTCAAGTAGTGCATTAGGAGTTTCCTTAAAAATAAAAAATATATTTCTACAACTAAAACGAATTCCTGTGAAGTTTCAAGAATGCAAATCTAGTATTTTTTTACCCTAACGAAGCCACCCTCGCTTTTTTTCACCCTCAAGTCAATCTATAGTGGCCCAGATGAAATGTGAATATTTCTTGAAGTAACGTCTGATAAAAAAGTCGCACGGCGGAACTGGCTTACTCCAATCTTCCCTAACTTGAAAAAAAATCTATAATGGTGTATATGTGTATATAAGATATGCTAGTTAGAAGGAACGAAAAGAAGTTTTGATTGCTTCATTCGCATGCAAAATATCATTCTCCACTGAATTTTATGTATCTTTAAATACGGTGAGCTTTAAGAGAGCTTTCCAGGCTTCCTAATTAAGTTTGCTGTATACATAATTCAGTAGCTTTTTAATAAGGAAAATTATTAAAAATTTACTTTGTGCAAAGAACCGAAATTAAATATTCACTTATTCGGTGCGCATGATTTCTTTCCACTTGTAACTTTCCTACCAGCAATGTTGTTTTTAAATATTTTATCTTGAATAATATCCCAGTCTAATGCAAGTAGTTTTAGTTGTTGTATAATTTACTCTTGGTTGTTATTATTATTAGAAATTGGATTTTTTGGGTGATTGGTCTAAATAACAGGGTCGGCTTAAGAATGAGGCCTGTACGTGTAACATTTTTCTTTGGATACATTTATTTCTGTGATTGCTTCTATAACTAAGGTTAGTTTGCGTACGTGGACAAACTTTAAGTGGCAATTTCTTGTATGATTTTAAGATGAAAAGTTCATATAAACATATGTCCTAAACGTCTATCTCTTCGAAATACAGAGTGTAAAGTTTTAAGGATGGTTAATTCAAACTCAGCGCGTATAATATTTTTAACAATATCCATGAAACAACGTTATCAACTTTTAAAACAATCTACACGGTCCTATTTTTATGGGGTAATTCCCCCTATAAACCCCCAAATTTGTTTCGACGACACTGACTAAGTTTGAGTGTAAAATCTAATTTGCTATTTTGTTCTTAGACTTTTCGCTCTCTTGATGTTATTCATTATCGTGTACGGTTTGAAGGTTTGTTTACCATTAAGTTGTTGCTTTTGTGTTATGGATTACATACTATTGCGGCCAACGAAAAAGAATCGATTTTTTATCAACATGTTTTAAAAAAAACGTCTGTTGTAAGGGATTTTTACGTCAGTTATGTCAATTAAATTATTTTGACAACAAATCATTGGTGGGGTATCACAATGACATAGACACTAATAAAAATAATAAAATATATTAATATATTATGGTTGATGCGGCAGTGGTTAGAACCATATTTACAACGGGAAAATCTGTCGAACACTTTTTTCGGCCGCAATAGTAAGTATCATTTCATTTCATTCCTAAATGATGTCCAATTCAGAAAATTGAACATAACCCTGTGATTTTGTTACAGTTACATTTATAATGTAAGTATTATGAGTGGTGATTTTTATAAACATAACTAACCATGGACGATTTTGTTTTCTCACTCTTAAACACTTAGTTGGGCAATACCTGAACTGTGTAATTTCGAGATGTGTTTTAATATTGCATAACATTAAAGAAAATCTTTATTTATAACTTTTAGAACAGCAAAAATTGAGGAAGAAATTTTCGTTTCATTAACTGAGTTGGATGTAAAAGAATTGATTCCGTTAAATAATAACAACGTTGAGATGTGGACAGATGTATTTAATTCAGTGTTACCAGGTCAATTTTATTTTCATCAGTAGATTGCTATTTAAAAATTCAGTAGATTTCAGTGTATTGCAATTAACGTGTAATACAGAAAGAAAAATACAAAAGCATTCTTTACATATAAAATAATTTTTCTTTTCAGATGAGCATAATTTATATTCTTACATTACTCAACGGAAAAGTAACAGTAAACCTCGCAGTAAGTATAATAAAAACGTAAAAATGATGCATAAAAATGGAAAATGTACCTATATAAAAAGTCGAAAAACATGTATTCTAATCAGAATCTGTTAATATATCATCATTGTTTTCTCTGTACATATTATTATTCAGACGAAAAATACCTTCAAACTGATTTAACTGATTCAAGTGAATAAACTGATAATAGTAAGCTTTATTGCACTTTGTAATAAGGCTCATTATTATCAGTTTATTCACTTGAATTATTTAAATCAGTTCGAAAATATACACTTAATGCTGCTTTCCAGCTTTCTGTAAAGTAAACACTGTGAAACATATTCTGAACTACATTTTTTCTATCAAGAGATGGCGCGTTGTATCACGAACACGAACTTCAATGAATATCGGTAAAACGAGAAGGGGATCCCAATGGTCACATCGCCATACGTGACATACCAATATATTCTCTTCGTAAAATATTTGGGTTGGTATTATATAATTGTACATATCCGATAGTGATGCCCTAAGCAGTTATTTTGTCGTAACTAGTTATAACCGTTACAGATACCACTCCAAATCAGTTATTTTTAATAGTTACTGGTTACTAGTTACCAATATTACTATACAATACCGACCCGTGACTCCTGACGTTAACTGAATTCTGAATATACATAGATACAATATTCAGTTCAGTTAAAGTAGTTCTAAGGATTGGTTCAAGCAGTTATGCAATATGAAGCATCTGAGTTTCGTCAATTGTACTACAAATTGATAAACAAATTTAATTTTAAAACAGCCTTTAAAGGAAACGTGATGAGGAAGGTGAAATAAAAACTGGAAAATTCGAAATAATTTATAAATGAACTAGAAACAAGTTAGAAATATTTTGGTCAAATAAATACATAACACAAGATAGATTTATTGGGGTTCAAAATAAAACACAAAGAAGGTTTAGTGCCATATTCCCCAAAAAGAAACAATTATGCAGCTACGGACACGTGTTTCGGAGTTATTGCCCCTCATCAGCGTAGCGTAGCTAAGGAATTGGATCTACGATGGGATAGATCAGGAACAAGAACTAAAATAAGGCTGGAAAGTACAGTACACAGTACTCAATTAATGTCTTCATGTTCCCATGTGCCACATTTGGGGCCTCGATGAGCACAGTCAACACACAGAGCTCTATGTGTACTGCTCATTTCCACCTGGCACATACAAATAAAACAAGATAGATTTATTGGGGTTCAAAATAAAACAAAGAAGGTTTAATACCATATTTCTAAAAAGAAACAATTATGCAGCTACGGACACGTGTTTCGGAGTTATTGCCCCTCATCAGCGTAGCCTGGCTAAGGAATTGGATCTACGATGGGATAGATCAGGAACAAGAACTAAAATAAGGCTGGAAAGTACAGTACACAGTACGCAGTACACATAGAGCTCTGTGTGTTGACTGTGCTCATCGAAGCCCCAAATGTGGCACATGGGAACATGAAGACACTAATTGAGTACTGAGGGGCAATAACTCCGAAACACGTGTCCGTAGCTGCATAATTGTTTCTTTTTGGGAAATATGGCACTAAACCTTCTTTGTTTTAAATACATAACGTCGAACGAAACATAGGAACTATTCAAGTCTTCTCAGGTACGCTAAATAAATTGTATTCGTTTGTCCCTGATAACCAGTAACCAGTAATTGATAAATTCGATGTAGTACTCAGCATCAAACGGTTACCACCCAGTAACTAGTTACTTATAACAGTTATCAATATATCGCCCATTCCTAATATCCGATGACTTCATCGTAGTCAAAGAACTCCTAGCTTGCCATTTATGATGACATGCTAAATAATATACTACTATTGTACATTACTATTGTACATAATGATAATAGTAACCTAATTTTTCACTGATTTATGTAGGAAATGTTGCTACAGTTCAGAATATATCTTACAATATTGTAGTAGAATAGTCAACAAAAACTTAAACATGCTCCAAACATAAAATAGTAAATGTTATTACAAATTTTAGTAGCATCTTCTACAATACTTTACTGACTATAACCACACTTTGTACTTTATAGTACAAATTTGACCATCGAAATTGAACCAATCACTCTTTCTTTTGCAAATTTTTATAAGTTTGTGTTGTAAATAATCTAATAATTTGTAGTTTAATATTATTACAATTTCTTCTTGAAAGTAACTTCAATTTATTGTTGTCCCTATTTGTATCGTAATTTGTACTAAAAATCCATACAGTAGTAGTATTTATGACACTTTTTTCTTTGCGGTTTCTTAGATTTAGTTCGTTCCGAACTGAAGTTCTGTAGACTAATGATTTTAGATGCCCCCAAAAAAATAAATCTAGAGGATTAAAATCAGGTCACCTGAGTGGCCAAGTTTGTGGTCCGATATGCCCGATCCATTGATTGGCATAATTTTGATCTAAATACTCCCGTGCAACTAAGCTAAGCATAAACCAAATTTTACGTATTTCCCTTCTTGGAACATCTTCTAAGAGATCGGATAGGACATACTCTATAAATTGTTGGCATTGGTTGCCATTAAGCCTGGGAGGTAGAAAATGAGACCCAATACGAAAATCCTCAACAATTTCAACCCAAACGTTTCCTGAAAACTGCTCTGGAAATTGTTTTTAATTATTGCGTGTAGGTTGCCCTCAGCGCACATGGGCTTGTTGTGAAAATTCGTTAGTGCGTTACTGGAAAAACATGCCTCATCGGTAAACAATTCCTGGGACAAAAATCTTGAATTTATCACTAATATATTTTGTATCCAAGTGCAAAAAGCTACTCTGTGGAAAATCCCTCGGAAAAAGAGATTGTATACGTTGTATGTGCTGTTTTTTTAAAAATTTTTCGTACCAATACATGGGTAATGTTTAATTGAGCCAATTTTTCGTGTACTAGTTTCAGGATTTTCTTCAGTATCTCGAAATGGTTAACTTTAGCAACATTTAAACGGTTATTGTTCAAAAATGACAAAGAGATACAAGTTTTTAATTGAAACTGCCAATAATTTTAGGGTAAAAATGTTGCGGCTTGATTAAGGCATCGAGTGTAGCGCACGTGGCGCCTTCTATGCTCAGTCCAGGTAGTAATTTGGCCAACTAGAGGTCTACTGGAGTCTACAACAAAGTTTTTAGGTGTTGAAAAACCATATATACTTGAAAGTAACTACAAGTACTTCAAGATTATATAGTTTTGCCAAGCCTAAAAAAAATTGTTGTATACTCCAGTAGATTCTAGTTGGCTACTATTAGCGGGGCGAATAGAGGAACTAACCCAAAATTAGGAGCGGATTATTATTTTCCATCAATTCGTTAACATTGTTTTTCCTTTTGGAACAGAATTACCCTTCTGCTTTTGTCCTTACAGTAGTTTGATAAAGAAGAAATTGATCTCCTTAACAAAGGATTAAATTTTGTTTTACCTGTCTCTGAACGCATTTTAGATGAGATTGTTGCAATTGTTGAAAGTTCAATTTAATACCTTCCTGATTTCTATAAAGTATTTGTCAGAGAAGCTTGCAGAAATCAAATCTCGACAAATATTGTCGCTAAAGTAAATAGAAAGTAAAAATCCACGAAGGATAGAAAAATTATGAAACGGCTGCGTGAAAAAGATTGCTTTTACTTAAAAGCTGATAAGGGCAATAAGGCTGTAATTTTAGATAAAGAGGACCATTATTAAAGGTTAGACAATCTGATTAGTAATGGTCCTTATAAAAAACTTTCTAGAAATTCATTACCAAAAATGATTACTGCAATAAGAAATGTATACAAATCCTGCAACAACCTTATTACTCCAGCCTTAAATAGGAGGTTACATGTATCTAGCCCAAGTGCACCTAGATTGTATTACTTGCCTAAGATGCATACGTCAGGAAAGTCTATTGTTTCAACCATCGGTTCATCGCCTTACCACCTATCAAAATGGCGTTCGAAAATTTACCTATTGCACCACCTAGTTTTTCTGCGATTAATTGCAATGATTTCTTTAATAAGATGAAAATTATTCAGTTTCAAAAAAATTTTGATCTTTGACTTTGTTCATTGTTGTTTCCAAGGGTTCCGATACCACAGACCTTGGACTACCTTAAGGATCTACTCGAATTAAACAATTTCAATCAAGATGTAGTAAAAGAATATCCTCAACTCACTAAATTTTGCATGAAATAAAATTGCTTTCGATTCAACGATAATTTCTTCGAACAACATGAATCAGGAACAGCAATGGGTAACTTTTTGCGACCATTCATTACCAGTCTCTTCATGAACAGATTCAAGATAGAAGCAAAAGAATAATTCGAGTATTTCCCCAGGGTTTGGCTTAGGTATGTGGATGATATTTTTGCAGTGCTTGATACAGTATTCGCTGATATTGACAACTTTGTTTCTAAATTAAACAGTCGTTTCGCGTCAGTTAAATTCACATATGAAATTGAATTATCGATTACGCCTCTTCAACTTCAATTTTAACGACTATTGAATTTTTGGTGGATTCAACCGTAGTATTAAATGAAAGGCTTGACACTTACAATATGTTCTCCACAATAATCTTGTTTTCAGATTATTGTCGCTTACGCCTTTTTGTCGTAATTTCGTCAATATAGATCTCAACGTGTTACTGGGCTTAAACACCGTCCGCACAGAAAATCTATCTCCAATTTTACTTAATTTGTCAGATAAAATACGTATATACGTAAATACGTATTACTGCTGTAGGACGAAACAGGTCGTTGTATTTGTGGTATGTTTACTTTCAATATTTGAAAATTCTCTATCAACAAAAACTCGGGATATTGATTATTTTTTTAAAGTTTTAATAGATTGCTTTTCATTTATTAAAATATTCTCATTCGATGACACTGTTCTTGCTTTATCATACAGACATTTCACAACTCTTTTTTTATCGCCAATATTTTGATTAGAATTGAAATTTAGTATCTATGATATGAGTCTGTTTTCTATGAACTCTTGTTTCATATGTGTTGTCTAATTTTTACTTTCTTATATCTAATATAAGGAAGTATAGTAATCGTGATTTTTTTCGACCTCGAGATTTTGATTGATATACACGTTTTGAACCCTCCTGAATCCATTCTGATTATTTTCCGAATGATGTCTGTCGGTGCGTGTGTGTGGATGTGTGTGTGTATGTGTGTATCCGCGATAATTCAAAAAATACTAATGGGAGAATTCCTAAATTTGGCGATTTTCAACAACATTTTAGGTGACATATTAAATTTGGTGAATGTGGTACTACCAGAAGAGACATAATGAATGAAAGAAGAAGAAAGGTACAAAGTCTGGAAAAAAATTATTGCATTTCTAGATGATTCTCGACGAATTATAATGAAAAAATATAACTTTATGGAAAAAATCTGTCCGCATGTCTGTAGTATCGCGATAGCAACCACAATTTTTGAGATAAAGCTTTCAAATTTGGTACACTTGTTCTAAAGGCCAAAGACAATGAAAAATTCGGTGATGAGCAAAATTGGCCAGCTGAAAGGAGGTCCACGGGACCTAAACTTTTTTGTATTTGTCTTTACAAAAAAATATATTCTTGATGAAAGATTATAAATCATGTCTACTATATCAAACTAATAAAGTACTTCCAAGTACTTAAATAAAGCTGATGTAAACTGAAATTTTTTACACATTTGACCTCATAAAATGGGGTTAGGATAAATTTGAGAGTTTGACATTTGAAATGTCTAATTCAGTTACAAGAATGTCAATGTCAATAAGAAGAAATTATTAAAATATATGACAAGAATTATTATTGACAGTATCGAACGACGCTGATAATTAGTTATTTAAAAATTTTAATAAAACATTTCATGGTACGCTATTAAAATTTAATTGAGGTAAGTTAAGAATTAAATAGAATAATTTTTTTTAGATCAGAATGATATATACTGGTATAAGAAAGTTATGTGCTGGCCACATCAGATATTTTGTTTAAAATGTGTAAAAAAAGATAATTCATTATTATTTTCTATTTGTATAGTAAATTTAATTGATGATCCTTTACTATTAATATGTTTTAAAAAATTATTTAAGTAGTCAATGCTGTAAAGCCAGATTGAAAAAAATATTCAACATATCTCCACCATACAACAGGTTTATAAGTCAAGTAAATATTTTATTCCTCAAAATCTTCCAAAAAATATTACTTAAAATGGAAGACAATGAAGAACCCATGACCGTTCCAAAATCTTGCTGATAAAAAACATTTTCTAATAGAAAATAGGTTGTTTTAATGCAAAGAGTAAGTAATTCCATAATAGTTTCTATACCTAACTTTATTCTATTCTCTAAGTTTCCATCATTTTGTAATTTATTTTTAATTATAGTTAAAGTTTTATCAATTTAAAATTTTTGTAAAAAGATTTACTACGTCAAAACTCACCATGAGATGACTGCTGTTAAAATTACTTTCTGAAAGTTTTTCACATTATATTTCAGAAAAGTTCTAATAATTTTTATTGATAATACCAAAAAAGAAAATTTTCCTTGAAAACTGAAACATTTAAGGAAACAAATGATTAAAAGACACAAAAAACAAAATATATCATTTATTGCTTTATTGAAAATTAGATATTATAAGTATTGTTTATAATTATTACTGATGCCATAAAATTTTAACTACCGTCAGTATATTGCCATTAATTCACTGTTTGTTTTACATTATACATATTGTTTTAACGAAATAATCCGCTATTGTGGCATGTTTATAAAAATAGACAGAAATGCCTCTAACCAAGTCAGAGGACGAAGCAGGTGCAACTTAGTCAAGCAGTCCGGAAATCGAAAAATTTGCAATTTGCAATCTGTTTAGGAGTTGTAGTGTATAATTTTATGGCATTAGTTACGCCGAAACACTTCTAGGATCTTTAAATAGTTACGGTTTAATTTTAATGTGGTTTATATTTTAAATGTAAAATTTAAATCGTTTGTAAGGAGAAATTTATTTTTAAATGATTTTTTTTTTTTTTTTTGTCATATAATCTATGTAAATTTAACTCGATAAATAGTTTTGACAGTTTTACAACGATTACGCCTTATGTAACTAAAATTAAAGAACTAAAGAACGTCTAAATATACAGGATCAATCTCTCAATCAATCACATTAAACATTACGCCCCCTTGTGTAAGGTTGTTTTAGCGATATAAGACGTCATATGACTTATACGACGTCTTGTCTCGCTAAAACAACCTTCTACACGGGGTGCTATATATTTTGGAGACAACGGACACACACCCATTATCCAAGTATGCTGGAATTAATTTTCGCTTATGAAAAAAACCCAGATTCTCCACACATAATTGAACGTGGAATCCCCGGATGGGAGGCAAGTGTCCTTACCGGTCGACCACGTAATCATATAATTTATAACTTAATTTATCTGAAAACAAATCAGTTTCATCAAAGCACATGAATTTTTCTGCTATTTTACATTTTATGTTTTACAATTTTATATACTTTTCAAAAGCTCAATTACACAATACGAAATATCCTGTTATTGTAGTTATTAATCAGACAAATTCTTTCCACCAATTTAATGTTTACTTTTGTTTTTGGACTTTTCGGATTTTGACAAATAATGTGCGCAAACGTTTAATCTATTGTCACTTAATTTTATAAAAAGTGCAAGAACTTCAATAAGATATAATAATAGTAATAACACCATATATAGTACATACTAGATCCTGGGAAAATGCTATTTTTAGGTATACAGGGTGATTCAAGAAAATAACCATATCCATTTCGATTCTCTAATTTCGTTTTCTGAGTATTAATCAATTAAATTACTTTTGTTTTTAATATGATGCTATTATAATATATTGGTCTTTCATGACGTGAAAATAATAATAATTTTGGTTCTACAGTTTAAAAAAAAACTACGAGTGATGGCAACTCGAGAACAACACAGGTGCATTTTGCGTTTTGGTATCATATTATAAAAAGATGCACAATTTATTTTGATTTCATACAACTTGTAATAACTCCAGTTGCCGTTAAAGTAACATCAGATAGTTAAAATTATATCTAATTCAAGTAAAATTTGATAGATGGAAACACCTATTTAAATACATTCTAATAGATGATGCAATTTCATTTATTGAATATTGTCTTGTGTTATTCGAAGATACTACAGGTTATGGTTACCGTGTGTAAAAAGTTAGTGTTTTAAAGAGATATGTGTATATATATATATATATATATATATATATATATATATATATATATATATATATATATATATATATATATATATATATATATATATATATATATACAGGGTGAGTCACCAAGGGCGCCTCGGTCGATATCTCTTCTAATATTTATTATACAGAAAAAAGTTTCAAATAAAAGTTATAGGAGGCCAAGAGTACCATATTTTAAAATTATTTCTAATTACACAGGGTGTTTGATGTTAGAGTGGCATATCAGAAGTATGTTTTTTTTAAATGAGATACCCTATATATTTTTGCAAGTTCTTATTCTCTATTCAATTGCCTTTTCGGGTGTGTCTTATTTTTGAAATTCCGTAGCGGCGTTGTTGAATTATTCAACTTTTTTCAAGAAAATTGTCACTTGCAGACCTCACTAATAAATTCTGCATGAGTGGTATTTTCACAGATGAAGCAAACTTTTTTGTTAAATGTTAAGCAATGCCATGGCCTAGCCTCCAGATATTTTAAAGTTGAAATTATGACCAATGATGTAGTTAATATGATTAAATCCATATCTCAAAAAAACTCTGCAGGTTTTGATGGTATACCTTGTTCGCTGCTTGTACATATCAGTGAATATATTGCCGATCCACTGTGTAAATTAATTAATCTTTCTTTTATTGAAGGCACTTTTCCTTCCAGCTTAAAAAAAGCAATATTGGTACCTATACATAAAAAAAAACGATAAGGAACTAATATCTAACTACAGAGCAATATCCCTACTCTCTGTATTTTCGAAACTTTTCGAACTAGCGTATGCGTGTCAACTTAAAGCCTATTTAAATAAAAATAATATAATATCTTCTAGTCAATATGGGTTTAGGGAGGGATACTGTACGCAAGATGCAGTAAATTCGCTCTGTACTTTTTTACTCGAAAATATTGACAAGAAGAAAAAGTGCGAATGTTTGTTTTTTGATATGTCCAGAGCATTTGACACAGTGAACCACGAAATGCTGCTCAGCAAATTGAATGCCTATGGTATAAGAGGGGTACCTAATTCGTGGATTAAATCTTATTTGAGTAATCGTACTCAGAGAGTAATATTAAAAGTTGATGGCAAATCACATCAATCTGATGATAAATTAGTTCCAACTGGTGTTCCTCAGGGCAGTACCCTAGGCCCCATTCTTTTCCTGATTTTCATCAATGACCTTTGCAACTATTTGAAAGTGTCGAATGAGTTTCACGTTATTCAATTTGCTGATGATGTGGCAGTTGCATCTGTGGCAAATAATGTTCCAGATCTATCGCGAAACGCAAACATTTGTACCTCAATAATGGACAGATATTGTAATAATTTTGGTTTGAAACTTAACGGGTCGAAAACTCAAATGATAATGTTTACCCATATTACTCCTGATTTTAGTTTATTATCTAAAATTGATCATTTATCTATAAAGAATAGTGACTCAGTCAAATTGTTAGGTATATTAGTGGATCATAACTTAAATTGGTTCGATCATATTGACTATTTAATAAAAAAAATTTCTATTAGTTGCTATGTTTTACGGCAGCTTCGCTCTTATGTTAATTTTGATGTACTTAAATTATATTACTTTGGACATGTGCAATCAGTATTAAATTATGGCATTTTATGCTGGGGCAATTCTAGTAGAATGAATGATTTATTCATAATGCAAAAAAAATCATCAGAACCATGATGTTCAAGCATTCTACCTATTCCTGTAGGGACCTGTTTCCCTCTCTCAATATACTCACGCTACAGTCTTTATACATCTTATCGTGTTGTCTGTTTGTTAAATCTAATATTAACAAGTTCACTTTGTTTACAGATCGTAACATAAATTACAGTCTAAGAGATACCAATAACATTCTGTTACCAAAACATAAATTGTCTGTTGTTGCTAATGGTGTAACTATCATGCCCATTAAAATATTCAATCATCTACCCAACTACTTGAAAGAAATATCTTGTTTAAAGTTATTTAAATCAAAATTAAAAAAATTGTTGGTACACCATTCCTTCTACACTTCAGAAGAATTTTTTTAGTGCCACCCTGTAACACTGGCATCGACAATTATTTACTTTTTATTTTTCACACAACCATAATATGCTTTTACACTTTTATACTTTGTAGTTTGTTTTTATATGACTACAGTTTGTTCTTATACTGCATGTGTTTGTTCATATACATATTTTTTTGTTTATATATATATATGTATATATACTTTTTTCCTTTTTTTTATTTATGTACATATTTTATATTATTCGTTATACACATTTTATACTTTGTAATTGTTGTTTTTTAGATTTTTTACTGACTTAGGTTATCAATAACTTTTTTTTTTCTGATAACTTCTTATTAATTTTTGACGTTTTTTCTATACATGTAATGCATGTCTACTGAAAAATAAAGAGATTATTTATTTATTTATTTGTACAGGGTGTTTATTACGAGGATACAAAAATGGCTAACTTTAATCTATCATAACTTCATTTTTTTTAAATGGAACACCCCGTATATTTTTATATATTTCGATAGAGTTTTTGTCGCTCTACAATTTTTATTAACCTATAGTTATACCTAAAACCAACTGTTTCCAGTGAAACTGCATTCTAATAAAAACATCAGGTAATTTCTAGAAATTCGGATATCATAGGAGGCATTGGCACACGTTTTTTTTTTGTTTTTGCAAGAAACAATTATGAGAATTATTGTTTCAATTAATGTAACTTTCATCTTTTATAAATGAAAAGAAAGTTGTCTTATTATTCTACATTTAAATACTTGAACTGTGTGAATTTTCCAAATATCTAGATGGCATTTATCACTGACATTTGTTTGAAACTAATTTGAAACGCTTTTAATTTGCAGACTTTATTGTTACGTTAATTTCGACTTAAATAAGTATTTAAAGTGAATTTTTCTAAGCAATAAAGAATTAATATGATTTACTGTATCGGGGAGAGTTATGGTAATTGTTTGTTGGCCTCTAGATTGTATGGTCAAAAATATCCAGACCAAAGACATCCGAATTGTCGCGCTTTTACAAAATTAAAAACTAAATTCGATGAAAGTGGAAAAGTTATGTTTAAGAAGCCGAAGCGAATTAAACCAGTCGTAAATGAAGAAAACACATTATCTGTTGTGCTAAGCCTCGTAGAAAATCCACAAGTAAGTTCAAGAATTTTAAGTAGGGAATTGGATATTAGTCCAGTATTGCAAGGATTATAAAAGAAAATAAGTTTCACCCTTATCATATCCAATTATTGCAAGAAGTAGAAGCTAATGATTTTATTAAGAGACGAGAATTTTGTGAATGGATAATTCAGAAAGTGCGAGACAACCGGATTTTTTCGAATACGTGCTGTACAAATAATTTCAACTTTAAAATATCTGGAGGCTAGGCCATGGCATTGCTTAACATTTAACAAAAGAAGTTTGCTTAATCTGTGAAAACACCACTCATGCAGAATTTATTAGTGAGGTCTGCAAGTGACAATTTTTTTGAAAAAAGTTGAATAATTCGACAACACCACAACGGAATTTCAAAAACAAGACATATTCGAAAAGACAATTAAAGAAAGAATAAGAATTTGCAAAAACATATAGGGTGTCCCATTTAAAAAAACATACTTCTGATATGCCATTCCAACATCAAACACTCTGTGTGATTAGAAATAATTTTAAAATATGGTACTCTTAGCCTCCTACAACTTTCATTTGAAACTATTTTCTGTATAATAAATATTAAAGAAGATATCGACCGAGGCGCCCTTGGTGACTCACCCTGTATATATATATATATATATATATATATATATATATATATATATATATATATATATATATATATATATATATATATATATATATATATATATATATATGTTGTTTTTCAGGTTTTCGCGGGTGGTGAATGTTAAATTCGTTTTCGGGATACTCCCGCGTAGGTGATAGGCCCCGAGAGGGAACGTCGTTCAGACAACCACGGTCCCTCTCGGGGCCTATCACCTACGCGGGAGTATACCCTGAAAACGAATTTAACATATATATATATATATATATATATATATATATATATATATATATATATATATATATATATATATATATATATATATATATATATATATATATATATATATATATATATATATATATATGTATATATATACTGAGATTTGCATAAAACTGATACAAGGAGAATGGAAGAAGTAGAAACAAGTGAGGGCGTACTATTAAAAGAAGGCAGGAGAGTAAACAGAGCCAAAAAAATTGATAAACAAAAACGAAGGTTACTATAGATAATTATACACATATAAAATGTCACAATACTAAATTTAACAGTAACGTAACGTAGGCGTTTATCACGTTTATTTTTGAATTTTTGGAAGCAAAAATAATAGATTTTTATGTAATTTTACTACACACAAGATGTTTAAAAATATGGTATAAAATAGATTAAAATGTTTCTTACAATTAGATTTAAACTTAATTCTTTTTCTTTAACTTGACCGAAATTAGAAATATCTAGAGGTTTCAACATTATTTTTCAAACCTAGCTAAGTTGAATTTTTTTTAGGTATGATGATCAAGATCCAAATTTGGATGCATAACGGACCTACTTACTTTTTGTAGCAATGTGACTCTAAGTGACATTAAGTACAATAAGGTCAATATTTGTAAAACCGCAGATAAAAGTGAATAAGAAATAAAACTTTGTCATCTAATTTCGGTTTGTGCCGTTCAGAAGAAACGTTCAGTTAAAGCGACACAAAAAAAACGCGTTATTAATTTGACATATCACCTGAAAAGTAGACTAAGCAAAAAAATGGTAAGGGTATGTCAACAGTTCTTTATGAAATCTTTGGGCTTGACGAATAGGAGAATTAACGTGTTGTAAATATAATAAACGATAGAGCCTATACCTACAGAAAAAAGGGGTGGAAATAAAAAGTCACATAAATCGGTGAATAAAAAGAGAGTATTAGGAATTTTATAGGCAATCTTAAGGGAAAGGAAAGTCATTATAATCGGGCCAAATCGCGGAGAATATACTTGGACGCTGAATTAAGCATTTCAAAGTTGCATAAAATTTATAACTCAAAATGTGAAGAAACATTAAAATCTAGTTTATCCATGTTTTCAAGAATTTTTAGAAAGGAGTTTAATGTAGGTTTCTCTTCGCCTGCTTCTGATTGTTGTGGAATGTGTATGAGATTAAAACACCAAATGAAAACGGAAAAAGATCCATAAAAGAAAAGCACAGCAATTCTGCAATATCGAATTCATACTAGAAGAGCAAAAGCTTTCTACGAATTAACTGAAGAAACTCAAAATTCTTCTCTGACTTTTTGCTTTGATCTGCAGCAGGTGCAGCCACTGCCTCGAAGTCCCATATCAGATGCTTTCTACTCCCACCAAATCAACTATTATGTTTTTTGTTGCGTTGATATGCAATCAAAATATCCAATATTTTATACATGGTCTGAAAATCTAGCAGAGAGAGGTTCTGTCCAAATAGGATCTGCAATTTTGAATCACCTTGATTCTCTTAAATTAGATGAAATAAAAATGCTCAGGTTATTCTGCGACGGATGTGGGGGGCAGAATAAGAATTCCCACCTAATTCATGCACTTTACTATTGGTTAAAATGTAAAGCCCCCACATGTGGAAGAAATAAGGATAACTTACCCTGTTCGAGGTCATAGCTTCCTTCCAGCAGACTGAGTCTTCGGCAAAATTGAGAAGTCATTAAGAAAAACCCCCCTTGTTACGACAAAAGAAGAATACAAAAATATATATTCTAACTTCGGCGTAGTCAAAGAACTTGGCGTAGACTGGAATTTATATGATATAAAAAAGTTACTAACAGTGTTGAAAAAATTGAAGGAATTTCCGACCTAAAAAGGATTAATTTACAAAAGGACCTGAAGAAAAGAACATTAAAGGTTGTATGCTACCAGAATTTTAGATTTGAATCACTAACTGAAACTCCAGAGATTTTAACAAAACGAGGAAAAACTGACAGAAACTTACAACTAGAAGAGATGAAGCTCAATAACTACATTCCAGAGAAGAAAGAGCCATCTCTACGACATTTACTGGATGAACAATTTGGTTCGGATTGGATGGAGGATCCAACATTATCCTGGTACAAAGATCTTCTATGCTCTACCCCTGACGCACAAATCGTTGATCAAGAAGATGATGAAGAGCGAGAATGTGACTGTTTGGAACATGATCATGGTGCCCACATTTAATTTTTTGATTAATGTTAGTTTAGCACTAAATATTCTTTTGTGTGTATTATCTAGCTATTAGATGTTTTTACGAAATAGAAGATGAGGTTTTTATGAAAATAGTGACTTATTTATACAAACCGTAATAAATCCTATTATAAAGCGATCAAACTGTAGTATATCCATTTAAGTCAATCAAAACGCAATAAATCCACGTTCTTTTAAGAAATAACTCCTCATATAAAACAAAATATTTTTCAATCAATATGTATTAATAATTATGTTCTATCTATTTTGCTCATTATTACCAATTGGCGTTTTTATATTCTTAAAGACATTCCTGGTAAAACATTTTTGCAATTTACTCGAAATCGTTCTAAGTGGATTTATTACGTTTTGTATGATCGCTCCTCATTTGTTCTGTTCTAAGATGCTAAGTTTTCTAGATTACGAAAATAATAAAAAAAAATTCCAGATTGTTGAAGTGTAAATTATTATATAAATAAAGAGAATCTCTACAACTCAATTCACTGAAGCTTTCGTTTAATTTATAAAAAGTAAGTCAGACATTAGCCTGTCTTAAATTTCCAGAATCCGACAACATAGCTGTAACTGTCATGATCTTTCAAGTATAAAAAGCTCGTACTGTAAGCTTTTAAAGTTCACGCATGAACGGCCGACTGTTGGCTGTCCCGTCAAAATAACACACCGTCAACCGCCATACCGGAATTCTAGAGGGCCCGAGTCTCATCCCAATCCCACCAAGAAATGAACCCCAGTTTCAGTTTTGCTATACAAAACGTATTTACAGAAAAAGGCATAGAAATGGATCGGTAGAAAGCTGCCTAACCCAATTTCAATAACAATGGAGGAAATTTGGTCGAACTTTAGACAAATTGTAAAATGTTAGCAACAGTTATAATGGAATTAAAAAAGACCAGTGTTCTTAGCATCGCTGTAAGACAAAAAATTGGTTAAAATTGTCCCCTCTGAAAAACTCTATCACTGAATATTTTTTTACAGGTTGTACATAAACATCAGTTCCTTCAGATCAATATACAGGGTGTCCCGAAATTAGTGTGCAATATTTTACCAGCTGCTTCTACGGCCAGAAATAGGAAAAAAATCCATATAAGCATTGGTCGAAAAGTGCTTCCTGAGGGAGCTACAGGCCTCTAAAGGTGGGTCCCTGAGAAAGGTTTTTATCGAATATCTCCAAAACCACTCAAAGTCAAATAATGAAAATTTACACAGCCGCTACACTTCTTATGTGTAATAAAATGAAATGGAAATAATTAGAAAATTTTATCCAGGGCTATCCCAACCTGGGGGTTGTGGCGTTAAAATAACCCCAACTTTTTTGTATCTAACTTTTTTCTATTTTTGACGGTAGAATATGAAATTTTAGAGTTTTATACGTAAAAAAGGTACTCTTAATGAACATCGATAAAATGCACTATTTTTGAATAATATCGACTTGAAAATTTTTTAAATTTAACTAATTTTATTTGTGTTTTAAATTTTATAACATATGGAGCAAAATACATTGTACCAGATGAGTTTTGTCTATTATTTCATGTCCATATAAAATACATGCTAATATTTTTAATTTATTGCATGGAAAATAAGTGAAAAATATTTTTTTATGAATAAATCGAGTGAAACTATCATACTCAATATAAACGAAAATCATCCAGTAATCTTTTTATATCAACAAAATTAAATTTGAATTTTACACAGTTTTACTGTAACAGGTGTTCAAACAAATTTCCAGTTTCTTAGATACACAGTCTCGCTCGACGTTCTAAAGTCTGAGAAGCCCGTAAAGTCTTGAATGTATTTCTGTTTAATTCATTTCCGGACTGATTAATTCTTTGAAGTAGTTCTTCTCGTATATTTACTTCAGTGGCGTAAACCAAACCCTTCATATAACCCCAAAAGTAAAAATCTAATGGGTTTAGATCCGGTGAGCGAGGTGACCAAGCTATAGGACAACCTCGACCTGTCCACCTGCCTGGAAAATTTTGATGCAACCAAGTTCGAACATTGCGCCCAAAATGGGCAGGCTCGCCGTCATGTTGAAAATGCATATTTTGTCGAACATCGTGTCGAACATTTAACGGTAATAAATCGATAAGGACGTTTTGGAGGAAGTTTAAATACTCTTCTGCATTAAGACGATTGGGGAATTCTATTGGGTCAATTACTTGATCCCCAATGATTCTTGGCCATAAATTCACCAAAAATCTATATTGGAAATTTGTGCGCAGAACTGGATTTTCATCCGACCAATGATGCATATTGTGCATATTAAAAGCTCCGTTCTTAGTGAACATTGCCTCATCAGTCCATAATATGCTAGGAAGAATATTTCTGTTCGCTAATATCCATTGACAAAACTGGAGTCGTGGTAAAAAAATCTGCCTCTGTTAAATGTTGCACGCGTCTAAAATGGTATGGGTGTATTCCTTGTATTACCGTCATTCCTCCTATCTGAAATTATTAATTAAGATAAATAATTATCTAGGTATTTACATTTTTTATTAACTATTGAGCGAGGTATGTTGACAATTTCTAAAACTCTTCGAATGCTTATTTGTGGATCATTTTCTAAATGATTCAAAACTATATCCATACGATGATTTCCTTTGGCCTTCCTGCGCCTCGAGACCTTTTAAAATCCCCATGGTCTGCCAAATTCCAGTGAAGAACTGCAAATATTCGACGCCCAGGTACTCTACAATTGGGAAATCTTCGTCGGTATTCCCTTACTGCGGCTAATGCACTACCATTGCAAAAACCGTACACAAAATGCATATCAGTTATTTTCCTATCTGTAAATCTTGGCATTTTAAATCGACTTAATCGTGATTAAAGGCGCACAAATGAAATAACTGATAGAAAAGGGGACAAAACGTTTTTTTTTTCCGATACGCGTTCTTAGGATTTTATATCATACAACTGTTTATACAAATTTATTAACCTTGTTGACAGCTCTAACATCAAATTATATCACAGCGGCATGAAGCATTATTTTTTTATTCATGGCCTACTATTAATAAAAAATTAGTTTAGATTCCCAATACCAATCTCATACCATGTTATAATATTTTCAAGTCGATATTATTCAAAAACGGTGCATTTTATCGATGTTCATCAAGAGTACATTTTTTACGTATAAAACTCTGAAATTTCATATTCTACTGTCAAAAATAGAAAAAAGTTACATACAAAATAGTTGAGGTTATTTTAACCCCACAACTCCCCAGTTTGGGACAGCCCTGGATAAAATTTTCGAATTATTTCCATTTCATCTTATTACACATGTGTAGAAGTGTAGCGGCTGTGTAAATTTTCAATATTTGACTTTAAGTGGTTTTGGAGATATTCGATAAAAACGTTTCTCAGGGCCCACCTTTAGGGGCCTGTAGCTCCCTTTAGGAAGCATTTTTCGATCAATTTTCGATCAATTTTTTTTCAAAAAAAAAAAATATTAGACATTTCACCAATGTGACTTTTTTTGAAACGTCACACTTCGAGTTTTTTTTAAATGTCAAAACGTCAAAAATTACTTTTATTCTAAACTCCACCACACGTCGAGTTTTACTACGGCGAGGAATCTGATCCACAAGTAATTGGAGCGGTTTTTTAAACTAATCCAATTTTGGTAACATCCGCCATTTTTTAATTAATTGTCTGCAAGTTTGTATATTTCTGCAATTTATAACAAGGATATTGGAATTAATTTAAGCTTAAGACTCGCACAAAGTGGGTGAAGGAAAAGCTATAAAAATGAATTTGGGCATCTTCTTTTTGCTTAACACTGTCAGTTTGAAACACTTAATATAAAAACCACCCCATTTGTAAGTTGCAAACTGAACATATTGATAAAATTCCATTCATCATTTCTGTAAAAGCCTTTTTGTGCCTTTTAAGATTTCAATAAAGCATTCAGAAGACAAAAAGACAAATTGATAAAATTTGTTTAAGCAAAGATGAAATTGAATTGCATATAATAAAATACGAAAAAAAGTTACGATTGCTTTAAGCCTTTTCCCATCTTGAAAGTTACATATTGTGTTCGAAAGAAAACTTTGTTTGTTCAGTTCGATAGCTGTGAATTATATAACGATAAATCTGTTCCGTACTCTCAAAATGTAATTCAGCACATTAATAGAAGAATAGAATGTTACAATGCCTTTCCTACGATTTCAAACGGACGATTTATTACTGCCTGAAATACTTTTTAAAATCACTTTTCATTTTATGGTCAAATAAAGTCGGATACTCCATACGTTCGGCTATAATAACATTGTTATAAGCGGACCTAACATAATACTAGTTCTTCCATCTGTTGAAAATCTTACGACTCGTACTGGAAATAAGTGTACAGCGCTATCTATTAGCGAGTGGCGTAGATAATCGATCTTAAAAAATATATTACGTGGTAAGAATGGAGTTTTCTAGATACGGTAAAAGTATGTTTAATGATCTCTATAATGTTTTATATATGATTCATATGCCATATTCAAGAACTCTTTATAGTAATGTCATTTAATATTATTTCGTGTCAAATTGTGTCGATGTGTGGTAGCAGCGTTGATTATTAACAGGGACGTATGTATATTAGTGTAATACGTCTCTTTACATCATAGACAGTTTTCTACCACCTGCAGCAGTACACAAATTGCAATTTGAACAAAAATTAAAATAAATTACAATTTTCTATATTCTATGAAAAATAATCGTGTTAGGAAAAGTAGCAATTCTAAATAATTATGTAATCAGAACAGGGTAAAAAACTAAACTATAACTGAAATAAAATAAAAAAAATGGAAGCGTGACCAAAAACAAAATAGAAATTGCTAATCGTTTTAATAATCACTATCCACAGTATGGAAAAGAATTAGCTTGTAAAATTAAAGACAATACTTTTATAGACAACACCCAGTACTTACCTAACTCTATATACCTCTCAGCTACTGACCCACTGGAAATAAAGAATACCATATTAGAAACAAAGTCAGGCAAAGCACCGGGAAGCATTTTTACGTTCCCTATTGTGCTAGCGCTACATAGTGCTTTAATCATATAGGGGTCGAATGCAGGTTCAGTCATTTCGTTTCCTAAATAGATGCAGCACACAGTGTATTCGCTTCTTAAGTGAATACAGCACACAGGCAAAAATTTAATAAATGCGATAATCATATAGAAATCGGTAACCCTCTGTTTCTTCCGTCTGGGTAATCGTTTTTCAAATGACTCTTCGCTACAACCTGACCCTTTAAAATGCCATTTTTCCCTTGCCCATCATTTCATTTTCTATCATTGACCTTAAACTGAGATCTTCATAACATTTAAAATTAGAAAACAAGGACATTTTAGGGCAAGGAAAATTACATTACAAAATTTATTCATTCATTTAAATTAATTTTATTATAGCTAATGGAAAAGCGCCAATTACATACACTGTGTGTGCTGCATCCACTTAGGAAACGAAATGACTGAACCTGCATTCGACTCCTATATGATTAACGCACTATGTAGCGCTAGCACAATAGGGAACGTAAAAATGCCACCGGGAAACGATGGAATTACTTCAGAGATCCTAAAAAACGTAAGCGATTTTATTATTACGTCACTAACTTACTTCACTAATCTTATTATTTATAATGGAGACTATCCTGAATTATTTAAGATCGGCATAGTAAAACCTATACATAAGGCTAATGATAAGCTACAGGTGGTAAACTAGACCTATTACTCTCATATCAAATATTGCAGATATTTTTGAAAAGGTAACTAAAAAAAGAATTGTCCATGATCTCGATAAGTATATTATATCTAATAGACAGCTCGGTTTTAGAAATAAACTATCTACAGACGACGCGATTGCCTTGCTCACGAATGCCTGTAAAAAACTTTAGATTTAATAGGAGTTTCGTATCCACCACTACTCAGTATGTTGATATTTTGTCGGAATTGGATAAAAATGTAATAAAGCCTCAATTTCTCATTAAGTTGACGTTTCGACAATATAACAATAATAAATAAATATTATCGAAACGTCGATTTAATGAGAAATTGAGGTTTTATTACATTTTATCCAGTTCCGACAGAATATCAACATACTACAATTTTAGAGGACAATAATTCTACCATATGCATATTCATAGACCTTGCCAAGGCTTTTGATACCATTTGCCACCATAAACTGGTAAAAAAATTGGAATGCATAGGTTTTAGGGGCACTCTATTAAAGCTTACAGAGAGTTACCTTAAAGGTAGAAAGCAAACAGTGACAGTAAATGGTGTAAAGAGTGATCCGGGAATAATCGAGTATGGTGTCCTACAGGGCACAGTTCTGGGACCCATCCTCTTTAACATTTATATACACGATCTGCTAAAACTACCATTTGAGGGGAAAATACTTACCTTTGCTCATCACACGGTGATTATGTATACGAAGGAGACATGGAATAAAATAAAAACTACGGCCGAAAGAGATTTTAAAGCTATCAAAAATTGGTTCCATGCAAACCTACTCGCGGTCAGTTGCAGGACAACTACTTATTTATCCTTCACATCATATAAAAATAACTTACCAAATCTTGGACCGCTATTCATTGATTGCATAGATGATAGTGTAATGTTAATTGAGGAAGCTGAATCAGTTAAATACCTCGGAATTATAAAAGACAGACATCTAAAATGGAACCTACAAATAAGCCATATAATAAAAAAAAAATAAGAAATCTATTGCCAAAATCAAAACAGAGATTATTTAGAAATACCCCAACTAAATATTCTCTACTATGCACTGGTTCAGTCACACTTATCATATAGAATAATCGGCTGGGATGGTGTCAGCAATGTCTACCTAAAAAACATAAATACAATACGGAAATGGGTTCTCAAATTAATGTATAAAAAAATATAACACATCACACATCCAACTAAAATATTAATCAGTGAATACGACAATTATTTTGTTAAAAAAATCTTAATAGACGTTTTTAGAAACACAGATAATATAACATATAGAGATTACCAACACGATACAGAGACGAAAAAAATTTTTCATTAAAAAAACCTCTCGCAAAAAAATCTATAGGAAAAAAATAGTCATACTTACTTAGCCCCAAGATTTTTTGACATGCTGCCATCTAGTATAAAAAAATTAACAGGAATATATTTATACAAACGGAAAATTAAACATTGGCTAGAAGACACTGAGAGGCTGCTAACACACCAGACAATCGACTCAAATACATTGTAGTAAAACTGATTCAATGTTACAATACTTACCTGTTACATATAACTGCAATACCAAATAAAACTTAACAGTAAATACAATATAACTTACCTACCTCAACGAAAACCAAGTAAAGTTGTGTATTCCTAGATAACTATAATTAAAATTAAAATTTGCAGAATATTCTTTCGCGATTCTTGATGTAGTTCATCAGTCTAAGTTCTCCAATGCAAATATCAACAACTGTCACTATTTTAACCCTATAAGCAAACTTGCACCCATACAGTAAATTTTTTCAATTCTAATATACAGGGTGGGGCAATAGTGCGTCGGACCTCGATATCTCGAGTTCTACGATAGCTAGAAATTTTTTAAAAAATTGCAAGTAAACTAGATAAAAAAGTCTATAACTGGAAATTATTTTCGAACACACAGGGCGAGCCAAGACGAAATTACAGGACCAAGTGTCTTTTTTTTAAATGGAATGCTATGTATATCAATACATTTTTTTGAAGCCTCTTTCTAGGCTCTAATCATTCCTGTATTATTATTGGCTATCTCCCAACCACTTTGATGTAATGAATTTTTTTGTTGAAATAATGCCATCTGCAGATGGATATTAAAAAAATCACCACAGTCACAATTATGGGTTTTAAGAAAAACTTATGTGAATACCAGTTACATCTAATTAATGTTTTTGAATCATTTTCATTTCCTAAAAATGTACAGGGTGGCCAAAAATTAGTATTCAATTAAGAACTTTTTAAATTGAATTTTCTCAATGTTTTCAAATTTAACACCCTGTATATTTTTCAACGATGTGATGTAAAAATGAAAAACGAACATTTTTTGTAAGTACTTCCCTATGGCTAATTGCAACCATTTTCGTTTTATAAATAAATGTTTATTTTTCAATTAAGTACTTTTTAAATTGAATTTTCTCAAATTTTTCAAATGAAACACCCTGTATATTTTTCGATGATATGATGTAGAAATGAAAAACGAACATTTTTTGTAAGTACGTCCCTATAGCTAATTGCAACCATTTTCGTTTTATAAATAAATAAGTGTCAAATTCAAGAATAAACTTAAAAAAAAGAGGTTCCCTCAAATAATTCATTAGAAAAATTTATAATAGGTGTTCGACGTGTTGCCCATTTTGATTGACACACGTCTTTATGCAATTTTGAAATGAGGCCATTTAGTGGGATCATTTCCATTGAAATGAGTAAATAGTATTTAACCAGTCCTTTACTGTAATGTTTTTTTGTACATTCTTTTGCTGTTTTCGTTATTCGACAAGCAATAAAACCTCTGTTTGGTATAAATTGTCGTGTACAAAGGAGCATTTATCACACTTATCGGTCGTTAGTTACAATTTGTATTGAATTTAAAATATTTGGAATTTTACAATATGAATATGAATATGAATAAAGCGGAACTTGTAGACATGACTTTTGTTTTGGGCGAGTCAGATAGAAATTGTTTACTTGCCAATAGAATTTATCACCAACGTTATCCTGAAAGAAGGCTTCCTGATGTTAGCAGCTTTCAAAACCTTCTCGATAGATTTCTGGAAACTGGAAATGTCGAATATAAAAAAAGTGAAAGAATAAAAAGTGTTGTGAACAAAGAAAATGAATTTTCTGTGGTGCTGGCAACGGTTGAGAATCCCCATGTTAGTCAAAGAAGAGTGACCTCATTAGTAGGAATAAGTAGACGGTCTGTGTGTCGAATCTTAAAAACAAATAAGTTGCATGCATATCATATTCAAATGCACCAGGAATTATCTGATGACGATTTTCAAAAGCGCCTACAATTTTGTAATTGGGCCAGAGGTAAAATGCAAATTGATGTCAACTTCTTCAATAATGTTTTATTCACTGATGAGGCAACTTTTCATAAAAATGGATTTGTTAATAGGCACAATTTCCATTATTATGCTTCGGAAAATCCTCACTTTTTTATGCAAGTTGATAACCAACACAGATGGTCTATAAACGTTTGGGGAGGAATTATTGGAGAACATGTACTAGAGTCACATTTCTTTGATGGTACATTGACTGGAGCTATTTATCTTCATTTTTTGGAAAACTATCTGCCACAATTATTGGTAAATCTCCCTGGAAGAATTCGAAATATGATATGGTTTCAGCAAGATGGTGCTCCACCATATTATTTAAATGCAGTTAGAGACCACTTAAATAATACCTACCCTCATCAATAGATTTGAAGAAATGGACCCACTAAATGGCCTGCTAGATCCCCAGATCTTACAAAAATGGATTTCTTTTTATGGGGATACATGAAGGAAATTGTTTATAGAGACACACCAACAACAGTACAAAATATGAAGGAAAGAATAATAACTGCCTTTAGATCTATCACACCGGCAGTTTTAGGAACAGTGGGAACCTCATTTCAAAAGCGCATAGAGATGTGTGTCAATCAAAATGGCCAACATGTGGAACATTTTAAGTTTATTTTTGAATGTTGTAATTATTGCTTTATTGCTCAATAAAACGAAAATGGTTGCAATTAGCCATGGGGAAGTACTTACAAAAAACTATTCGTTTTTCATTTTTACATCACATCGTTGAAAAATATACAGGGTGTTCCATTTGAAAAAATTGAGATAATTCAATTTAAAAAGTTCTTAATTGAATACTAATTTTTGGCCATCTTGTACATTTTGAGGAAATGAAAATGATTCAAAAACATTAATTAGATGTCTCGTAACTGGTATTCACATAAGTTTTTCTTGAAACCCATAATTGTGACTGTGGTGATTTTTTTAATATCCATCTGCTGATGGCATTATTTCAACAAAAAAATTCAATACATCAAAGTGGTTGAGAGATAGCCAATAATAATATAGGAATGAATAGAGCCTAGAAAGAGGCTCAAAAAATGTCCTGATATACATAGCATTCCATTTAAAAAAAAGACACTTGGTCCTGTAATTTCGTCTTGGCTCGCCCTGTGTGTTCGAAAATAATTTCCAGTTATAGACTTTTTTATCTAGTTTACTTGCAATTTTTTAAAAAAAATTTCTAGCTATCGTAGAACTCGAGATATCAAGGTCCGACGCACTATTGCCCCACCCTGTATAAGAAATTTATTAGTTCATAAGTTCCGGGGGTATGATTTATTTATCCTTATTTCTTATTAATGTCATAATTTTTGGTATCTATCACAGATGGTAAATAAACATTATTATTATTATCTTTTTGACTGTCAGTTGTTTTTTTATTTTTACTTTCAGTAGTCCTCTGAAAAGAGTTTTGATTAACCTACTATTTCATATCACGCACATTGCGATATATCTTTAAGTAAAAAAGTTAATGGATCGGAGAGTTATAAGACGTGGACCCTGTATATATACGTTGAATATTTAGGATTATTTTCTAGAAAATACTAAAATTTCCAAGCATCCAATAGAATTTACAGTAACTGAAGAAAATGTTGACCTATTACAATTTTTTTGGAAATATGCTTTACCTCATCCTTAAAATACTGATCATTAGCTTTTATTTGTTGAGTATGGAAGTAATAAATATCAGCCATCTATTTGTACAAATACATTTAGTAAAATGCAAACAAAATACAAACAAAATCATAGTTTGCCAAACCCTGAAGACTGCACATTGTTTTAGATCACCAGCATCGTTATTGGCTGATGATACAGCCGACATGTCAACTCTCACGCTGCATGGTGG
Source organism: Rhamnusium bicolor (assembly GCA_029963845.1). Classification (NCBI taxonomy): domain Eukaryota; kingdom Metazoa; phylum Arthropoda; class Insecta; order Coleoptera; family Cerambycidae; genus Rhamnusium; species Rhamnusium bicolor. The sequence goes on from JANEYF010003933.1 coordinate 32,429, forward strand.
ATTGAGGTCTAGTAGTGTTTCTAAAGGATACGTTGAAAGTTTGAAAATAAAACAAAAATTTTGGGAGAGAAACTAAAGCACAACAAAAAAAATCGAAACAAATGGAAAAGACACCACAACTGTAATAGCTATTTCTTTGGAGATATCTTCATCTGTCCCAATAAATTGCATAAGATAAAAGTTTTCTTAATCTTCTGGTATAGAAATAATCCCCAGTAAATGGAAGGAGTCCATACCCAGCCTGAATGAAGACTAAACGTTTAGACAGGAATAATTAACAACATTATAAGACCTTTTGTTTATTTGAAAATTTAACTGCTGTAGTGTGTTCCATTACAAAAATTGTGTTCCCGCACTTGCAACTTTAATCGACATCATATAAGTAGACTGGTGATGGTATCTGACTCCGTGAAAACGAAGCGTACCTTTAGAATGGTATTCATCGAAGCAGATATTTGGATGAAGTATTTTTTTGGCAAAAGGGGTGTTGCAAAATCGCCTGTCAGTTTTCATGATACTGATTACGATATTTAGATATATTTCTATTGGGCCACTAAACTAAAAGTTTACAATACATTTTCAAGATCTAATGAAAAGAATTAGAGCTGAATTAATCAGAATAACTTAGGAAGGTCTTCCTTTATAAGTTTTGAGGAAGACTGATTCTTCGATTAACAAATGGCCCTAATTTTGAGTATCTATTAAATAAAATTTTGAATTATTTTTGTTTTGAATATTTCACGAATTATTATTTCTACTCCATTGTTCTTTTCAGCATAATTATTATTATTTTTTTATATTGTAACCCTTTAATTATAAGAATATTACACTAAAAAAATGTTTCTATTTCGTTGAAATTTAAGTAAAGTTTAATCTGGCGAAGGCGCCTGTAGCTAGGCAACAAATTTAAACTTCTGCTGCGCTCCCTCGTGATAAAGTGGGAGGCTATGGCGGCCTATCTGAGAATGTAGGATTCTGGGAGCTGACTATGTTAAGGTAGAGCTGAAGGTCACGAAACAATTGCTAGACTGGCGGAGGGGGAAATCCCCATCTCTGTCCTAAAGGTGAGAGAAGCGGATGACCAGCTAAGGTTGGAAAGGAAATATACCTTCACTCTTCCCAGTAGGAGGAAGTGGAGTGAAGAGAAAATGGACTTCCCTCCGGACTCTCTGGTGTGCTACACAGATGGTTCTCATGCAAATAGACCGTCCTCCGGGGCGGAAATATATCTTGAAGCAGAGGAGTTCAGGAGAGCTTTGCTCTAGGTTCGTACACCACGTTCTTCCAGGCAGAGGTTTACGCCCTCCTAGCGGTGGCAGGTAATACTGAGGCTAGGAATGGGGCGCATCAGATGATATTCATCTGCTCCGATAGCCAGGCTGCTCTAAAAGCGATGTGCTCCCCTAGGATGAGATCAGCTCTCGTTCAGGAGTGCGAGGACACCTTAGAAGAGCTTGCCAGTTATAAACAAATGGGACTAGTGTGGGTCCCGGGACAAACCGGAGTTCCAGGCAACGAAAAGGCCGATGAATTGGCTAGACTTGGAGCCGAGGAACCCTGTCTCGGGCCTGAGTCTATGTTAGGCATTACAAGAAGGCAGATCACAACGGCCCTCAATGAATGGACCCACGTGACACTGAAAAAGCATTGAATGACCAACAGGGCCTGCAGGCAACTCGAAACTTTGTGACAGGACCGAACAAGTCGAGATGGGTCTGGTTACTAGGCCGGAGTCGAAAAACTCTGAATCTTTTAATCAGAGTTCTTACAAGCCACTGCAGACTAAGGAGGAAGACCCTACATGTCCAGGATGCGAGAGTGGTGAAGAAACCCCTTACCACTTCCTGGGGCAGTATAAAGCGTTCGGACGCATGAGACATGCATCTCCGATTCTGAGGCGCTAGTAGGGGAAGAGATGAGCTCCCTCACATTGGGTGGCATCCTGATCTTCATTAGAAGATCAGAAAGATTTGACGAGGAAGCAAAAGAAGTAAATGGCTGAGGTGACAGCTGGGGGGTTGGTAATAAGGGCCCGTCTGCGGCTTACTTGCCAGGCGTCAGCCTCCCCCCACAATTACCATGTACATTTATTACATGCAACATGTTTAGCACACGGACTCCATCGCATTTCAGAAACTGTTAGAGACTGCTATCTCACAATAGATTGATTAATAGCCAGCGTGGAAAAGACGTTTTCAAAAGCGTCATCTGGAAGAAAATTATTTAAAGACAAACTGCAGAATACATCCTTACCACCACAGCATATTGTGATGCGTTGGGGCACATGGTTAGAGGCGGTAAGCTATAATTATGTTCATTTTGATGACGTGAAGATTTCAAAGTTTTAGCCTTTTCGGTGAAATAGGCGAATAGGACCACTTCCGTATAAACATTCACATTCCTTTGACGGCACAAGTTTACGAAAAGAAATTTTTCCTTCTTATAACGTTCTTTCGATTTATGTGGAAGGAGGTCGGAACTCACACTTTCAGCGGCTGCAACAATTTCTGCAGGATATCTTCGTGTGAATTCATCACTTCCTGAAATGCAGCAGATACAAAACAGAACGCGTCAATTTAGCAAAACAATTTGTTTCTTTGTTAGTTATGACAACCGTTTGAGCAGTACTTGATCTTTATTATTTTAAATAAAATCTGACAGGCGGCAAATTTAAAATTTTGGAAAGACTTTAAGGGAAAAAACTTCACAACCGTAGAAAAACTAGTATGTAACACACATGTGGCAAGCTTCATTGCAAAACAAGTATGATAAGAATCCTCGCTGCGCTCGTGTTCCTACTCTCATACATCATATTGCAGTAAAGCCCTTGTATGTATTACTTGTATTACAATGTACTATTGTTTCTCTAGAACAGTGTTTCCCAAAGTGTATTTCGCAGAACTCAGAAAATTCTGTGGTTCCACGAGATAAGATGTCTTAATAAAATTTAATAAAAATGTAGTTTGTAAACAAATGGTATTTACCATTTTCAAGATAATAAGGTAGGTTGTACCTGAAGTAAGGGTAATGGGTTCCTCGAGTTTTGGAAAATCATATAAGGATTGTGTGGAAAAATAAATTTGGAAATTACTGCGTAGAGAATAGGACTTTTCGTTAAAAATTCCACAAGAGTAGGCATAATTTTTTTTTTTCATATATGCATTGTCCAGCCAAAATTTTTATTTTAAAATTTAATGCTATACCAAAATTTTATACCGTGTGTCAATGAAATATGGTTATTCCCGCTCTTTTTTTAATGTTTATCTTGTATCTAGTAAACACCAAAGTATGGCGCTTTACTGGGCCTTCATTAGGCCATCATTTCCAATAAAGGTCCGGTAAATGCCCAGCAAAAGCCCATATCTTGGTGTTTACTGGAGAAACGATATTATACATAGTCAATACGCAAATGAAAATATGTTATTTGGTATAAAGGAATAGTATTTATCATTTCCGATTTCACTTTACATAGAGCATTAAATATCGCGTTCGGCAATCCGATATACTTGGATGTTTAACTTTTGGTTTTTTTTTAATATTGAATATATATTATACATTGTTTTGTTGTAATATAAGATATTAAGTACACTGACTTTAAGTTACTTGTATGTCACCATTTTTAGAAAATTCCGAAATTTAGAATTACAAATAGTTTGGACATATCACAAGAAACCTAGGTTTTATTTTACATATTGCATGAAGCATTGACACAGAAAAAATGGGGGTGAACTATAACTCAATGACACCCGGTATAAAAATTAAATAAATTCTTAGATTTGTTCTATTGACGCCTAAAACACGTTTTTTTTTTCGAGGAATGGAATACATAAAGAGATAATTTCATGGAAAATAAATATTATACACAGTTAACATTATAAATTATATTCAACATGACCAGCGTTATTTAGGGGACCAATAAAACAATAAACAGAATTTTGACTTTCACAAGAAGTTAATTTTAATTATGATCTGACCCTAAGCACTTGAGGTTGTCCTATTTAAAAACTATAAATAAAAATTAACTTTAAGGTGGTGGATGAAAGATTATAGACACCTGTAAATCCAGTTTAAATAAGAGGAATGTTATAAAACTATAGCAATAAATCAACAAATAACGTAACGAGATAATAAACAAAAATACAGGTATAAAGTCCCATGAAAAATTTACATTATGTTTACTCTCAAAATATTGTCCCTCCCTATGAATATTTGTAGACATGGTCTTTCAAACATGTCAGCAGGTATAAATGTGACTTTCTAATATTTTGTGAGAATGGAAATTGATATTTCTTTATATTCATATTTAAAAGAGTATCTACAACTTTGTGATGTAATTATTTATTATTTCACAGTTACATCAGAAGTATTTTTCAAATAAATCAACAAAAAATAATGTTTGACAAATCAAGAACTATAATTATTTTTAAAGGACATGAAACGAGTTCCTTTATTAACTAATTTAACCATAATTTGTTAGATGCAAAATAATGGTACCACGGTACCAATATGGTTCCATATTTGAAAAGATTGTTTTTTTCCCCAAAAACCATTTTGATGAACTTTATTTGCTTATGAATCACGTAATTTAGTATTTTTGACGGGATTTCGATGTTTCCAGCATTACACGGGTCATTTAGAATAAGTCGGAACCGAAATGGTACACTTAAATGGAAAACTAAAAATTATATTATAAAAAATATTGATGTTTGAAATGTCACTTATTTGATATCGTTGGATTCAGAAAATTATACGGAATTCAAAAATGCAATAATATACAGGGTGTTCCATTTAAAAATCGAAAGTTAGTGTCATTTCCGGCGAAACAGGAAGTGAAAAATAATCACTTGTACGTAAAAAAGTGCAGCTTATTATGTATATAAGATATACTAAATGTCAATCAATTATCTTCAAAACTAATGGAGAAAAGGGAGTGTACCATGATCCTGTTACACCCGGTATAGTGTTTTGATGTGTTGTGGAAAACCACGTCAGTATTAGCTTTACATCAAAGGTTCCAACCCACTTCAGGATTAACCCTGTATCGGGCAAACTAATTTAAATTTGAAAAAAAAATTCGTTTCGAATTATGCCTCCAAAATCATCAAATAACTATCCAGATGTTTGAAATTATTTTAAATTTGTTGGAAATTGACTTTTGAAAACGAACCCATATAGTTACATTGCTCATAAAAGGAGGTTGTAATTAAAAAAAATAAATAAATCGGTTTTGAATGTTTTATTTCAGCAATTTATGATAATGATAAAAACAGTTTTTTTGTGCTCTTAAACAAAGCCTTGCGTCACATTTTTGACATTTTCACCAATTCAATTCAATTCAAAGCAATTTTATTAACAATTAAAGTAAACAATTTATATAGCCCTCGCCGGACATCCGCTCCGTTGCCGACCTAGCATCCCCTCGTAAGGTGGAGAGGGGGCAATTATTAGGTCGGGCGGAGCGGGGCCGGTCCGGATTTAAAACTAAAACATTAGCAACAAATACAACACCTAAAAAAAAAATTTTAAATTGTATGTTTTGACGGTTATGAAAAAAATTAGTAAAATATGATTTCTTGAAGTTTTCTATTAGACGTAAGATGGCTCTGTGGTACATAACTGTTACATGAGACTGTAATTTCACACACTTTAATAAAACTAAACTCAACCGGTGGTAGCGCATTTTATAATAAATTAAGGGTTATAAAGAGCAATGTAACCAAATGGTTACAAAAACCGATATAGAGTTAAGAGTTCTTTGACAAATGCAGATCAACTAAGTTTTAAATGGAAGGTCTTGTTTTACAGTTTTAATAAGACATTATTAACGTTTCTAGTATAATTTTTACAGTTTATTTTTAAACATGCTTTTATGGTCCATTCCTGATCGTAGTTTATGTCAAGTATATTCTTAATATATACAACATTAAACACCAAAGCTGAAAAGTTTTTACAATATTTTCTACAATCCAAGCAATCATCTATAATGCATCTAATTCATCTTATATTCTGACGCACTGTAACTGTAAGTTATATAATAACTAGAGCTGTCCGAGGTGGCTGGAGTACAGCCACGGTCTTGCGATGGCGTCACACGTGCCGATTTAGAAGTTATTTACGCTGCAGTCTTATTTGAAAGGTTGATGCGTGAGGTTGTTCCTATAAATTATACATAATGTCAAACGCGCCAAAGGGTAAAAAACGACCGTACGCGGACACAGTGAATAAATTTATCTGTGAATTTCCGGATTTATTCTATGACGGATGCAAAATAATTTGTAAAGTTTGTAATCAAGACTTAATGTGCTGGCAGAAAACAGATTGTCGTCGTCATATCAACACCGTGCAACATCAAAATAAAGAAAATGGCATGCCTTTGACAACTCAGTTTATGTTTGATTTATTGTTAATGTTAATAGCCTGTAATATTCCGCTACACATACTGGATAAACAACCATTTCGGAAGTTTTGGAATAAATACAATCCCCAGGTGAACTTACCAAGTCGTACATCGTTACGTAGATATATTCCAGCTGTTCGTGAAGACATTGTAAATAGGATTAAATGTGGATTAAAGAATACACGGCTCTGGTTATGTATTGACGAGACGACAGATTGTAAAAAAATTTCTATTTTAAATATTATAGTACGTGTACTGGGCCCTCTTAAACTAACATTTCCACTTTTACTAGCTAGTAAAAGACTAACTGCGTGTACTGGCGAAATAATTACGCGTGGGGTGTTGGAGACATTCGAAAAATTTGAATTTTCAACAAGTCAAGTATTGATGTTTGTGACTGATGGTGCTGCGACAATGCGCATGGTAGACCGTTCTTTTCAAAGAGACAATTGTAGGTTTTTACATGTTACGTGTAAAGTGCATGCGTTACATCTTGTGGCAGAAACGATTCGAAAATGTTTTCCAGAGGTAGATGCATTAATAGCAAATACAAAAAAAGTTTTTCTCAAATCTCCTAAACGGCTTCGAGCATTTCACAGACAGTGTCCTGGTATCCCTGAACCACCAGAGCCGATTCTTACACGTTAGAGAACGTGGTTGAAAGCGGCTTTTTATTATGCTGAATATTTTCAACAAATAAAAGCTGTGCTACTACAGTTCAACCCTAACGAGGCTGCAGCTATTAGGGAAAACCAGACAAACTTTCAAGACGTTTCCCTTGAAACAGATTTAAAAACTATTAATAACAATTATAGAGGACTACACGACGCAATAGAAAAATTGCAGAATAGTTCGTTGTCGTTAGTGGAATCGCTGCAAATAGTGGACGACGTAAATACACAGCTACAGGCTATAAATGACGCAGAAAATAATCGCGTTAGTGAAAAATTCGAGAGTGTATTACAGAAAGATCCTGATTTTAGCAAATTAAGACAAATTTGTGATGGTGCATCTACAACTTCGTTAAGTGAGTTCACAGATTGTTTTACTAATGCCTATATTACATCCGTAGATGTCGAATGGTCATTTTCAAAATGCAAAACATATTTTTTCACCAAAGCGAACATCGCTGACGGAGACAGCTGTAGAAACATACCTGATGCTATTATACTATAGATCTTCCCACTTTGTGATGACGACAACCAAACTACTTCATAAATCTGCTTAAAAGGGTGAGGTTTATACAAATTTTTATAAAATGTAACATTATTGTTAAAATTTATTTTCATTTACTGTACTTATTCAAGTATTATGATATGATGTAAACATATGAGTCATATGACGGCTCTGTCGGCCAGGTGACCTCGGACAGCTCTAATAATAACTAATGGTTGATATGATTTCTTAAAAATACCATGGTTTTAAGTGTCCTGTATGTAAATGGCCCTTAAAGTAGTGCCATTATTCTTAGTACCCGATTGTAACCAATTTTTTCTTAATATAAAACATGGGAAGTTTTACCATGAAAACCTATTAAAAAAATGAAGCGTTCCGTGTTAATTGACTTAAATATATCTACCATAATATAGAATAATATAAAAAAATTTTGCGGAAAAGTTTATTATGTTTGATTATGGACTTCATACTTCTGGGAAAAAACTAACCAAATTTTGTTAGATAGTCGTTGATGTACAAGGTAGCCCATTTTCGAGCCTCATCATTGGGATCTTGGAAACCGCAAGAGATACAGGGTCGGTTAAATTATGGCAAAGTTGCGCAATTTGATGCTTATCCAAATGCTGTGTTAGAATTTGGAATATTCCGAATACTTTCTGAAATATCCTGACAGAAACGAAATTTCAAAAAATCTTTTTTATTTTTTTCTGACGTTATTTGAAAACAAATTTTAAAACTAATAAAACTACGTCATTACCACTCTTTATCCTCTACGAGGTGGCGCTGTCAAATTTTAAATCCGACGTTTCGTCTTCCAGAAACTATCATCAACTAATTTTTTTTAAATACGGACCTGGATTTTTTATTTTATTTTTTGTTAACTGTGGACTCCCCTAAATGCTATGACCTATCACAAATTTTGATTTTCAAATGTTTCGATGACAAATACTGACATTTTCTGTATTTTTTTAAAATATTTAATACGACACTGCTTATAGAACAAATTATTACTTCTGGCTAAATAATGCTAATAATAATTAATTAATTGATTAATAACTATATACCTAAACTTTAAAAGGAACAAAATTAAAACCTAAAATGCTCAAATATTCCCCCTTGCACCGCTATGCATTTTCGCATGCGTCTTCGCAGATTACCCGTAACTACCCGTTGGATTACTCTTCCTCTTGCTCTTAAATCTGTTATCTCTAACATTAAGTTTTGGCGCAAAATGTTTATGTCACGTGGAGTATCTTGATACAAACGGTTTTTTAAAAATCCCCATAAAAATAATCCAGGGGGACAAATCCGGGCTTTTAGCAGGCCAGCGCACTACCCCTTGGTTTCCAATCCACTGATTAGGAAATGTTTCATTAAGAAACTGTGTGACGGCCCTTGCATTATGAGCTGGTGCGCCATCCTGTTACCACCACAGTTGCCGAAGCATATTTAAAGGCTCGTCGTCAAGCGCATCTAATATATAATTTCGGATGAAATTAAGATAGTGTTCAGCATTTAAAATTCCATCGTAAATAATTGGCCCCAAGATTTTATTTCGATACAGCCCAACCCAAACATTAAATGATGCCCGTCCCTGCCTTCGCACTTGTTGATTTTGGTGCGGATTTTCCACTGCATAATAATGCTCATTGTTCCTGTTAAAAAGACCGCATATGGAAAAATTACACTTATCAGTCCAGATAATTTTATTTAAAAAATCGCCATCTTGTTGCAATTTTCCATCAAGCCAATTGCAAAATTCAATCATTCTTTCACTGTCTCCTGGCCTTAATTCTTGGCTGACATGTATATAGGGATGATACCTATGTTTTTTGAGAACCCTCTGAATTCGGATTCTAGGCATATTTAGTTCTACAGCAAATTGCCGAGAGGAACCCATAGGATTTTCCGTAACCTTTAATAAAACGTTTCGGTGAAGTTTTACCACAAAATATTATATTATATGTAATAAAATGCATATTATCATTTTACAAAAAAACTTACAGCATTTATAACAGCTTCTTCATCTTCAGCTTCTATTCGTCCGCCACAAGAATTTCGGGGTTTACCAAAACTACCAAAACGTTCCAAATTTCTATCCAAAGTATTAAAATACGAATAATGGGGTTGTGGACGCTCGGGGTATCTTTCTAAATATCGTTCACATGAAATTTACCAATTTCTATTGACACCGTAATAAATCCGAAGCTATCACGTTTTTCTGAATTGGAAAACACCACTTTTACTGTCTCAAATTATTTAAAAATTTAAACTGTCATATTTTAAGGAGCTAGGTGATTTCTTGTTTTAATATCAAGGCCGCCTTTTTCATTTTCCGTTAATATTACAGAAATAAGCTCAATATAAACGAGGTGGACGGACACATTAGATTGAATTAAAAGTATTTGACATCCTATTTTTTAAAATCCTATTTACCCATTTAGGATTTGGAAATAAATAAGAAATATTACATTGGTATTTACTATTGTAATCTAAATTAGTTACCTACCAATAAGTGCTTTAGTTATAATTATAATGACTTTTTATCCGCTTTTAATATAGCTTTTAATCAGTATCATAAATTTAGATATTTATTTTCGACCTAGCTAACAAATTTAGAATTTTGAAAGAACAATTTGTTTTAAAAACAGTGCCGTATTAACTATTTTTTTTAAATACGGAAAATGTCAGTTTTTGTCATCGAAACGTTTGAAAATCAAACTTTGTGATGGTTTGTAGCATTTAGGTCGTCCAGAGGTACCAAAAAATAAAATGAAATATCCAAGTCCGTATTTAAAAAAAATAAGTTAATGATGGTTTCTGAAGACGAAATGTCTGATTTCAAATTTGATAGCGCCATCTTGTAGAGGATAAAAAGTGGCAATGGGGAAGTGTTATTCGTTTAAAAATTTGTTTTCAAATAATGTCAGAAAAAAATAAAAAATTTGTATGACATTTCGTTTGTTTTCCGGAAATTTCAGAAAGTATTCGGAATTTTACAAATTCCAACACAGCATTTTAATAAGCATCAAATTGCGCAACTTTGCCATAATTTAACCGAACCTGTATCTCTTGCGGTTTCCAAGATCCCAATGATGAGGCTCGAAAATGGGCCACCCTGTACCGTATTTTGTCTACTATCAAAACATGTACCGTTTGAATAGAAATTACAATAATTTCCTATAAAAATTGAGCTAATTCTAACACAATGAGTTTCTTTTATGCTAAATAATAGAATTTTACTTATTTCTAAACTTCACCAAAACCAACTTTTTATTTGTGAAAATCGCAGAAAAAAAAGTATCAATCTACTTGTACATCCAGTATGTATGTCCATAAAATATAAATTTTAGTCTACCCTATAGTTGTCGTAGTATAAAATATTGTACCTGTATATGCACTTGAAGAAGACATTTCTACAGTTCATGCGGAATAATCCCTTTCACTATCAGTTAAAAATTCTAAGGCTTAGTCAAAATTGAGATAAAGGAAAGTTAACTTTGTGTTGCACCCTTATTCTTGTAGTAACTTTACGATCCGGTTCGATAAGATAAATCCAAGAACTGACCCGTCATATCCTCAAGTCAAACTACCCCCCGCGGACTAACAAGAACTCAACTAACCAAAAAGGCATGAAGAAGTTTCAAACGCCCAAACCTCAAACCATTCGCTTGTTGACATCGCTGTGGTTCGGCCGCGTTAGTGTTTTTCATGCTCAGTCGACCATGTGCTACTAAATCTTTCGTTTAAATTCAAACTTGTAGTAATATAGTAATAAATTAACTCATTTTTGCTCTGATTTACAACAAAATGAATTTTTGCAACTTAAAGTGTCTATGTTTGTTGATGTTCCTTATTTCTGGTAAGCAAGTAATTGTAACACATTTATTGATAATAGCATTTTTACCTTTAACACAAAATTTTAAAACTATCCGACTATTGTCACAGAGATTTACATGTATTATTAAATTTCTCTCTTAATATTTATATTCGATAATAATCGCAATTGATACTAGATACTTATAAGTATATAAGAAAATAAATTAATAAATACTACACAATATCCCAATAAATCCAAACAATGAGCAATCCATGTTAAAAAAAGTTAATACAAATTTTAAAATTTTGCCTATGAAAATATAACAATTGTCACTTTCCTTGTAAGTTAAGTTTATTCATATGTAGATTATGGTCTATTAATATATATTTCACAAATCTAAAATGGAAACAGAAAACATTTTTTCCTAGATTGTACCATAAAATACAAATATAACAGCATTTCGAATTTAAAATACTTCTTCTCAAAATAGTCACAAAATTTGGAACAATATTCTAATTTTCTCCCAAGTTCAAAAATTGTGTACAGGATGATTCTGAAAACCGTAACGTAACTTACGTAACTTACTTGGGACAAATTAAAGATATATTTGAAATTTTGTCAGATGATGTATGAACTTGTCTATGCCTGTGGTTCGGGTTCTACAATATACTGTAGTGTCTCGTCTCTCTTACCTAACACAAAATCTCTGATTTTCAGTAGGTTACTTCGGTGACTACCTCATATTCAAATGCAATGCATTTTGCGAGGAAGCTTTCTTATGTTTATTTACATATTAATTAAGAATTTATTATTGTATATACCAATGATTTTGTTTATATTTTTTGTAAATAAACTTATATTATTATTATTACTATTACTAAGCAAGGGGCTAAGAAAACATTTAATTTCTACAGGAGAATTTAGAATCAAAAGTAAACATTAAGGTTATAAAATGTACAGGGTGGACCAAATTAGATGGGATTTGGGGTTTTCTCTGAGACTATGGCAGATAGACAAAAACCAGTGTAGGTGTCCTGAGCTTGATTTTCGAAAAACAAACAATGGAGCGAACAGCGCTCATCTATCTTTTTCGACTACCGAGCTACAGAGCGTTTTTGGAAAATTGGCATTTTCGGGTGACCACTATATCTCAATTACCACGTGTCGAATCGAAAATCGAGTAACACATTCTTAAGACACTTTTTTTGAGTAGAATCCGTTGCTGATAAGAAGAAAATTATGCATGCCTCAGTTTTCGATATATAGACATAATTTGTGTTTTTTTTTAATGGAACACCCTGTAAATTATTTCATTATTCGATCACAACTTAAATTAGCTTTCCAACGATATATCATGTCATATTTATCTCTAGAAAAAGTGGTTAATTTTCGAAAAATTAAATATATTTCTGAGGCAGCCATGGAAAACTAGTAACAACAACAACACTTCTTATAATATAAAATAATTTTGCCAAAAATAGGAAAAACTAAACTACAATAAATGTTCGAATTGTCTTCCATTGACATCTATGCATATTTATCGTATTTCTAATATTTATTGAGAAGGCCGTGGTAAAAAAGAGAAAATCAAAATAATGGTAAATGTCAAAAACTAATTTGTGAGTTAATTGTGAGTGAGCATTTTTAAAAATGGTTCAATTTATTAATTATGAAAAATATGATATGATCAAGTGTTTTATAGAATGTGGAGAAGAATCAAATTTAGCTTCCGAGCTTTATTTTAATTGGTAAGTTATAAACAGCAAAACTTTATGCCAAAAGTGCAGCCTAAACAATATTTTTAGATATCCAGAAAAGAGACATAAAAATATTCAAAAGGCTACAACAAAATTTAAAAGAGATGGGTCATTTGTAAAACCTCAAGCAAAAAATATATAATAAAGCAAGTAGAGAAGCTGTAGGAAATATTGTTTTAGAAACTCTAAGAGAAAATCCTAATATATCGTCTCCCGAAATACAGGAAATTTTAGGAATCCCAAAAACAACTTCCTTGGGTTTCTTAAAAAAAAAATTTAAACCCTACAAAATTAGGATTAGTCACCATCTAATCTACACCCAAAAGACTTTCTAAGGCGTCTCGATTTTTGCCAGTGGTTTTTGCGTCAGTGCAATGAAGTGCCAGGATTTGAAGGAACAATTATATGGACAGGCGAGGCCCATACAAGCAGTGCCGGAATTTTTAATCGGCATAATAACCACTATTAGGCTCATGAAAATCCGCACGTAACCGCTACAGTTAATCGCCAAGGACGATTTCGATTTGGTGTATGGTGTGGTTTTATTGGATGCCAAATAATAGGTCCTTATTTTTTTCACGCTAATTTGAATACCGAACCTTATATTAACATTCTACAACAAGAAATAGAGCCCTTTGTAGACGATATGCCTGTAAGACAATCACTAAGGACTAGTTTATCAATGTCTAGTTAGCTAAGTTAACTAAATTGAAAACTAACAATTAATTTAGCTAACTGGACATTAATAAACAACAAAGTAGTTTAGATGTTGTTAAATTTTTAGGAAATAATGGTATTTTGTGGCCAGCTAGATCTCCCGATATAATCCCTGCCGACTTTTGGCTTTAGGGTTATTTACAAAATATTATACATAGTGAACGTTCTAATAACATAGAAGAATTGGAAAACAAAACATTAGCTGCGTTTCGGATAATAATTAGAAATGCAACAAATGCTGTAAGGAGAAGGTGTCAAAAATGCATAGATGTCAATGGAAGACAATTCGAACAGTTATTGTAGTATAGTTTTTCCTATTTCTGGCAAAATTATTTTATATTATAAGAAATGTTGTTGTTAATAGTTTTCCATGGCCTCCTCACAAATATATTTAATTTATGGAAAATTAACCACTTTTTCTAGAGGTAAATATGACATATGATATATCGTTGGAAAGCTAATTTATGTTGTGATCGGATAATGAAATAATTTATAGGGTGTTCTTTTTAAAAAAATCCAAGTTATGTCTATATCTCGAAAACTGAGGCATACATAATTTTCTTCTTATCAGCAGCGGATTCTACTCAAAAATATGCCTGAAGAATGTATTACTCAATTTTCGATTCGATACGTGATAATTTAGATATGGAGGTCATCCAAAAATGCCAATTTTCCAAAAAACGCTCTGTAGCTCGGTAGTCGAAAAAGATAGACGATCGCGGTTTACGCCATTGTTTGTTTCTCGAAAATCAAGCTCAGGGCACCTATATTGGATTTTATCTATATCTATATCCCTATGAATTACAACTTTGTACGAGCAATGTTGATATTTTTATCACGCCAATAATGCTTTGGCAAATATGATTCATATTTGGTATAGACAATGCAATGGACAAGACAATTATTTTCCTTCAAATTCCAAATTCAATGAATGATATGCAACAATTACCAGTATTCATTTTAACAATTTTTTTTCATACATTTTTTGGCCATCTTAAAATAGTTTAATAGCAACAGTAACTTACATTTATAAGTTGTAAAAGTGGCCAGTGGCTGATCCAGCGGGAGCAAAGGAGCAATTGCTCCCCCTCGAGATTTTCGAGAATGGGTAGTAGAGGTGAAAAACCATCGATAGTTATCACCATCGAGAGTTATCGAATACGTTCCGGACCGTACCAATGCGACAAGGATATGTCTCCAGTAATTCGTTCTCTACTCGTTAGCTTCGCCACTCTTTCAGTTGTATGCGTCACCAAAGGGCTCAAGAGAGCAGCAGCCTCATGTTTTTTGGCAGATATTGAATATGTTTCATTAATATATGAATAGGTAGGTCCTATAATGAAAGCCAATCAATTCTAATGCTAAATAATTTAAAACAGTTGTAAAAATTGACATTCACAAATAAATTTTATTGCAATTTTTAAGTCATCCATATACAAATTCTCAATCATCGCCCGGCGCGCCCCCCTGCAAAATTTGTTGGCGACGACCATGCTTCCTGTTAGCATAACTTCAGCGGAAAGATCATCAACTTTGCGAGGAGTCAAGATTTGGCTCAGATCTCGAACAACGGAACGGAAGATCGTCTCACCGGTTTGTGTTTTTTTTTGTTGTTACAATTAAGTGCATCGAAATATTCAAATCGATATTAAAAAAGTTATTGAAAGTTTTTCTAAATCTAGAAAGACTTCGTAATTTGATTTACAATTTATTGATTTGTTTTCGTTCTCGGTTTTTCGGTTTTCGTTTTTAATCATTTTAATCCCTTTCAGTATTTTTATGTTTGAAAAATATAATATATGTATTACATAGGTATTCATTTTTGAGATTAAAGTTTCTTAAGTTTAAGAATTAGAAATTAGAATTGAGGCGTTTAGATTGAGAAGTGGCTAAATCCACTCTATGAGGAATTGAGAAAAACAAGAAAAACTGTAGCTGTTGTATTAAAATTCAGGTTAAAATTTTATATTTCAATATTCTATGTGGTAACTCAAAATTGTATTTAAAGTAAATTTGAATTTTTGACAAATTATACCAATGTGTTATGTTGAATTAAGACTGGATTTTGTCGGTTTTCAATTTCATAGGGAAAAGTGAACTTAGCTGCTTTTGAATCTAGAGGCCTCAATAATTGTAGTATAATTTTTCCTTCTTCCACCTCGTATATGCGTTCCGAAATTGATTTATGAATCCGCCCTTGCACTGCTCTACCTTAAGGAGTCGTTCAGTAAACTGAAATTAGGTAAATATTGTTTAGTACCTACTTATCTATTGCAACAACTTCTATCCTTGTATTGGAAGAAAATTGGTACAAAATAATCGATTTGCAAAGATTTTTTCAAAGTTTTTCAAACGCTTTATTTGTATGTAGATAATATATATATGAAAAACCGTACGAGGATTTCAGGATTTCTAAAATTTTTTGAAATCCTCAAATATTTTACGCGATTTCAAAAAGATTTCAAGATACCTCTAGAGATTTCTAAATTACAGCGTCATCTATAAAGTAGGTATAGGGTGATTTGCAAGATTTTTTTAAGAATATTTTGAAAAACTTCTTTATTTAATCGTTTACGAAAAAAAGTCAATCTATATAATAAATTCGACTTCTCTTAAAAGTCTTAAATAACTATTCATATTTAAGTTTATATACAGGATGTCCAGAGATGAAATAAAAATTTCTGCGTTAGTGTTAAACGAACAAATGTTACTCTTTATTAAATAATGTACATCTCATAAAAACTCCAAATATCCATAAAAATGTTTATTAATTACAGGATGTCCCATGGTAGAAGCTTCGAGATTTTTTTTGTTTTGACAAAAGTTCGTTTTAACAGGGATCTTCTTTCAAGATCGTATATTTACCTAATAAAATTTGAATTTATGTATCTCATGACACAAACAACCAAGGTCATCAATAAGAACAATTTTAGTATGAATAGAAAAAAAATTATTTAATAAAATTACTACTGAATCCACAAACGATGATATTGATGTTAATATAAATGTTAACGGTAGATATACAAAAAATAGACAATGAGAAAGGAACTTAATTTACTTACAATAAAAGAAAATAAATTGTTTCATTCCACCTATATCCTATAACAAGTTTAATGAACAGGAATAGTTAAGCTACGCCTCATTAATTTATGGTTGCACAGAAACAACGTACGAAACAACCAGTTTCGCACGATACAAATTAATAAAAGCGGGAATTCAAAACTCATAATTTGATAGGTATATAATTTTTGAGGAATTAAAATGATGAAACGTCAAGTGTGAAATAAGTATCCGAAATTTAAAATTCTTTATTATTTATAACATTTAGTCAATATTAATTGTTTTTATCTTAATATACACAAATATACACCAGTTCTGAAAAATACAATTTTTTTAAAATTGGAATAACAGCAACTCGAAAAAATGAATAACAACTGTAATCTCTACAAAACACCAATAACCGACGCCGAATCTAAGATCTTGAGGCAGTTATATTAAGGGGCGGCTTGTATTATAGGTTTTAGAAATATGACCAACAGAAAAAATCCTTTCAAATATGGCGCGTATTTCTGGGGAGTGGCTTAATTCTGTTCATTAAACGGAGTATAGTGTTAATAGAAAACAAAAAATAATAAGCTTTGGTAGAATTTTATTAAATATCTTTTTTCTATCCTCAAATTGTTCTTATTGATGACCCTGGAATGCAGAAATCAATAGTTGAATAACTGTTAATAGGGTTTTGACAGAAGGTCCCTATTTTACAAAGAACTAGTATTGAAAAATCAAAAGACATCGTGGCTTCTGCTGTGGGATGTCCTGTAATTAATTAAAGATATTTAGATATCTTCGGATTTTTTAAAAGATGCACATTTTTAAAGAGTAACTTTTTTTCGTAATTCATTAAATGTAGAAAATTTTACTTCACCCCTAAACAACCCTGTATATAAACTTAAATCTGAAGAGTTATTTAAGGGTTTTAAGTGAAGAAGAATTTATTATATAGATTGACTTTTTTCGTAAATAATTAAATAAAGAAGTTAAACATGTTTATTGATAATATAACAATTCAGAAACTACTAGAATAACAAGAATTGCGGAAATGACAGAAGTTTTTCATTGTAAGATTTCAACATAAATTTCAAAAAGGTTTCATGGATTGTAGGTCACGGATTTGAACCCATATTGGAGGTGATTTCAAGGAATTCAATGAGATCTCAAGTTTCCAATGAAACTTCGTTGTGATTTCAAAGTAATCATGATTTTAAGAAGATTTCAATGATTGCAACTGACTTTTTAGAATTTAAAGATAAGATTTCAAGTAAAAGTACCTACCAGTATTTCGCCAGTGATTTTCTCCTTCGGTTTTATCGGTCAATGAAAACTAAATAAAATTATTTAGTTTTCTAACGTTTCGGGGTAATCAACCATCGTAAAAAAAAACAAAATATTTTCCATTCTCCTGTAAAAATTATTATGCTACTTTTTTCAAAATTACCTTGTTTAATAAAATTTGATGGGATATTTATATTTATTTCAAAGCCTTATTTATAAAAGTTTATCAAATGCTACTATGCAAAGTTTAACTTAAGACAGTCTCCAGCTGGTAATTTAGACTGTTTTTAAGTGATTTACCATTAACCCAGATGAATATCTGTCATTCAGTACCACCCTCTGACTGCTAAACTATAAATCAACGTTAAACTATCCTAAGGAGTCTGGTTCCACGACATCCTGCGGTCTCAAGTAACTTGCTTGTTCCGTATCTTCAGAACCGGATTGGATCAGATGGTATTATACATGTTTTGTGTAACAAAGTTTATGTTAAATAAAACCAGGGCTATAAAGAATGATGCTGTTAAGAAGATCGTTTTATAGAAAATATACATAATAAAGTTTTTGGTACCTACTCTAATTTCTGTGGTATTATTATTTATTTAAAAGTATGTAATTTTGCTAATGTTATAAAAAAATAAAAATTTACCAATTTTTCTAATATCAACAGAAAAATTTATTATAAATATTTACGTACTTTCAATGTCTCTTTTTTTAAAAAATTAAATCATCGTTATATGTTACAGAATAATTTTTAAAATTATTACTAAAAGTTTTAAAATTATTATTTCTCACATATAAATAGATTCAATTAAATTGCTTAAATTTTGTCAGTTATAATTTTTGGCCTATGTGCCAAATTAGTCGTGTAATGTTCGTAAAATGGTCGTAAAAATAATTTTAATAACTGTAGGTCGTCTAAGGGTCGTTATAAGTTATACTCACGACTATCGAAACTCCATGTAGTATGAAGGTCATATGGTACGCATAAGATGACTAATTGGATGCTAAAAGTGGATGATCTTGAGGCGGTCGTTACGATGTCGTAAAGAGGTCGTTGTCATCTACAATACAACCCTTAACATGACTTAGGAAATATAGTTGTATAAGGATCGTAAAAAAATAACATGACTTTATTATGACCTTGTAAAAAAGATAGTTGTGCCAAGGTCATTAAAAAACGTGATAAGACCTCAATAGGACTTTGAGATAAAATAGTACCTAAAATTGAAGGGAGTTATAAAAGAGGTTATTGATTTTAAATACGACCTCTATAAATTTGCACCAAATTTCATATTTCTTGCATGTATCAAGTAGCATGACAATTAAATGACAATATGTGCTTATCTGCTTTATTTTACTTCCTTTTCACCAAAAAAATGTGCGAGTCACTCCTGTGTCCTGACCATGTAGGGTCTTCCTTAATACCTATTTTTCTTCTCTTGGTGAAAAGGATCATTTCAGTCTTGGATGGATTGACAGAGAGACCTGTTTCGCCGCACCATATTTCTATTATTCTACGAGCTACGTGCGTTCTGTTGCAAAGACATTTAGGAAACGGCCGGTCACTAGGACCAGCCCGTCGTCCGCATATGCCTGCGCATAGAATCCTTACGAGTTAGGCGCTCCAAGAGACCATCCATTATTAGACACCATAGATTGGGTGATCTGCTTTGTGGACAGCCGCCCCTCACCACGTCGTCCAACTGACAGTCTCCCAAAGCAGCACTAACTCGTCTCTCTTCCAGCGCAGATTTCACCCATCTGACCAGTACTGGAGCAGCACTGGTCAGCAAAGGCTCCCTCGATATAAAAAAATACTGCTAGGGTGACTCCTTGTGCAGGAGGGCCCTTTCTACCTTATGCACGACGGCGTGAAGGGATGTCTCTGTGGACCTCCCTCGCCTATATGCGTGCTGATTATTGTGGAATGCAGATATCTGTCCACTATCCGTTCCAGTGATTTTAGCAAGAAGGACGTGAGACTGATCGCCCTAAAAATTTGGCAGCTGTGTAGTTCTTTTTTCCCCACTTTGGGGATGAAAACCACTTTAGCTGACCTCTAGGCCAGGGGAATATATCCCAGTGTTAGACTGGCCACAAATATTTCTCTTAAATGCGGTAGAAGAATATCTAGACCCTTCTGAAGCAGAGCTGGGAAGATCCCGTCTGGCCCCCCCTGCTTTAAATGGCTCGAAATCGTTCATTGCCCAGGCTAACGCTCCGTCCTTTACAATCTCCTCGGTAAGCCGCCAGTTAACTGCTGGCCTCGGCTATTCCGAGGATACTGCCGCGGCAACGCTTTCACCAGGGAAGTGAACCTCTAAGAGGTGTCTTAATGACTCCTCCCCAGAAGTAGTCCAAGTCCCATCTTGCCTTCGTAGTGATCCTATTGTCTCTCTTGTCTCGCAACTGAGTATTTTCATCAGTCCAGAGAGTAACTCACTTTGGTCCAGAAGCAGAATGGAAGATAGATCAGATCCTTGTGAGGTACTCAAAATAATTCAGACAAAATTAAATCAGCTGTAACGTAAATGACCAAAGCTTACCACTGCTTCAGTTTTTAAACGAATGGATGATTTAATGGCGGTTCAATGATGTTTAAACAGGAAGGAAAATCGGTCTTGGCTTGGTGCATCTTGACATTTCTTCTCATCATTTTTTTTTTCATTTATACAACGTCGCGTCGGCCTATTTTCGCTACCAGGCCAACCACTGACGTCAGAAAATGAGCTACTTACAACCTGGAAATTTTGCCAAACCTTTTCTCTAGAGTAGGAATTTTTTACTTGCTTAACATTTAACGGACAAAGGACCAACTGCTTTACATCCCCTCCCAAGGATGTTATATCGGTTACACAACCCTCGCCTAAAATTGTATAGCTTCTGCGTATACGCTGATATACAAGCTGCTAAAAGACGGGACTGTGTCACCGAGTTTCACTTGGGTTACCATCGAAATTAGTGACTCTGACTACTGTTGTTTAACTTTCGTATCGAAATATGAGTATGTTAAGTATGTTAAGGATCTACGCTCATCCCTCTCATCATTATATCAAATTTGAAATGGAGGATTTAAATAATTGTCATGTTCCATTCATACTTATATTACAACCAAGCTCTGCCAGCGTCTAAGCTGGAAAGCGAACTCGGGTGTCGGCAGACAGTAAAATCAGCTACATTCGTCACTCAACGCTCTAGTCCACTGCGCTATTGAGCTTGGATCTGAAACTTGATTTTTTTACGATGCCAATACTTTCTCTATCTATAGATAGATGAGAAAATAGAGAGCAGTTTTTGTTTTTACCCTTTGCCACCAAATAAATGTAGAACTCAATTTTTGATAAAGTTCCATTATTGACTATGAGTGGCCATCCCATTTTATGCATTTTTAATAATTCCTGTTTACAGAACAACAATGGTAGAACTAATCTAGGTAGGTATGTCAAATTTGTGTTTTGTAAGTTTAAACTGTGACAAGACATAGTCCTTTAAAGAAAAATATTCAGATAATACCTATCAGTTCGACTACCAACCAGTAAGGCCCTGTGCTTTTAAATCTGTACATTATATGTTGGCCGTTCTGAAATATAGCAAGCAGGCTGTTATTTTTAAAATCCCGTAAAACTTAAATTAACAATGAGAACCTGACCTGACTGGAATTTTAGTACCAGAAAGTCAGTGTGCTTTTTACAATAATTTTACAGGTTTTAAGAAGAACAATTAAGTCATTAATACATTGTATTTAGCAGGACTGTTTCCTAAAAGCATTCTGATAATACTCTGCTGGTTTTTGGTTTTACTATTTGCTCCGTTAATTTAAAATATATGTGGCATATTTTTATTTGTAATAAATAAACTGTGGGCCAAAAAGCAAATAAAATATTGAAAGGAATGGAAAAGAGCACACGATAGAAACAGGAATGACAATAATCAACAACGAAGACAACTGAAAGAATATCTTCATTCTCCCAACTTGTTCTTACTTCCTGTATCACGTGTGCTGAGGAGGACCTTTCCTTTTCACCTTTTTTTCCTTTTGAGTATTCCTCTTTCCTCGGGCACATTTATATATGAAAGAATGTAAAAGTATGTTGCCGCCAACTTGGTTGTATGATAATGGACATTGGTTGTTTCAGAAAAAGCACAAAAGTCCTCTGAATGGATGATATGTGAGGTTAGGAAAGATTTGCTGATATATGAGTACGAATTAATTAGACAGTAGGGGTATCAGTATAAAAGAGAGAGCTTGGTTTTAAATGTTCGGTAATAAACGGAGCTAAGCCAAAAGATAAATTTATCAGGGCAACGTGTATAGAACATGAGACGTGGTGAAATGTTATATTGAAGAGATTCACAAAAGATAAACGTAAAAAGCTTTGAACATTTTACTGAAATTTTAAAATTTGCCATGGAATTTACAAACAGTATCAAAAAGGAACCAAAAAATGGAAAACTGTTTAAAATTTCACATGCGTTAATATTTATATGTTTTATATTAAATCTCTGATATCTTTCATACAGCGCATAAATTATTGATCATCCCAGTTTATTTTAATGAACATAAATATTTAATACCATTTAATTAATTACATAACCAAATTGCATTACAATAACCTCCTGTTGTATATAAATAAAAACTACCAAATTATTCAACATTCACGTTCAAATAAACTTAGCTGTTCTAAACATATTAATTACTCTTCACCCAGTGTGATTGGATATAAACATTTATATTTGTATTTGATCACAAATTACAAAAGAAATAATAAACAAAGAAGAGGTAATACATTCTTCTCAGATAAGTATTATTCTTCACATATACAGGGTGTTCACTACAGTCTTGAGACTTTTGTTTTTTTTTACGAAACAATTAACATAACTTGAATGTTTTAACATTTCATAAAATCTCCTGTACTGTGTTCAAGGCATTAGTATAGATTGCAATGCATTGTTTTATGTCAATTTATAAAAACCGTTACTAAAAAACTACCTTTATTTTTCATGTGATAAAAAAATTCCATTAAAATTAAATTAAATTGTTTCTCCTTACCAGTGATGATATATCTAGGGAATTTTTCCGTAGATTTAGGTTTTTATTTTAAATAGGGAAATAGGGAATTTAACGGATCCTATAAGTCCTCTAAAATTTTAACAGTTTTGAGATAATGTATTTCAAAGTATAAAAGTAATATCATAAGATGGTCTGATATGCCTGATATGGGTTACGTCGGACACCTATCTCCAATATACACAGAGAGAAATACGATTTTATGTCATATGATAGCATACACAGAAAGAATGTCTTTAACAATCTTACCTAAAAAACTAAGTATTTTGATATATGCCCATTCGTCTTACCAGCGATGTATATGAATGAAATTTTTTCATAACGTCTTATCTTATTTTCAACAAACACATTGACTATTGAAAAAGGGGCAGTTCCAACAAAGTAACTTTATATTCCTAAGATTTTGTAAATATGCACAAACTGTATTCTAAATAACTTTTTTAATGACATTTTTTCATATATTGAAAAATAAAGGTAGTTAGTGACGATTCTTATAAATTGAGTTATAAATCATCCCGTATGATACCGATTCAATTCATTTTTGATATATCATAGTTTTACACAAAGCAGAACTTATTTTCGAAGTGCCATTCCAAAATTTTTAAAGTTTATTGTCCATTACAGCTAGTGTTACATCTATCCTGGGACACAGTGTATATACTGCTGCATCTGATACAAGCAGTAAACCATTTTCACTTTTAGTATAACTAAGTCGCACGGAATAAGTTCTACCATTGTCCATTACTATTGTAATGGACAATGCCTACCACTTTGAAGAGTTTTTGGCGAAAAGCTGAAATTATTCAATGACGTTCAGAGAAACGAATACATTTTGAGGAAAATTTAGTAGAGAAAGCAATATTAGCTATTGTAAATGGTCCGGAATCCCACGCAGGTTGCTATAGTTGCCCGCGTGTGCAATGCTTGGACGATGCTCTCGTACCAGAGCCATCCAAGTGGAAGCCACAAAGATGCGACTGGCTCCCTGTCAGTGGTTTTCCTTTAGTGTCTTTTTTGAGTTTTGTCCATCATTTTAACTCAGCTACACCGTGCTGATGAAGACCAATTAGTCAGAAACACGTGTCCACGGTTTGCATCTTTCTGCCATTTGCAATTTTTGCATTTTCCACCGTGCAATTTTTTTCTTTATGCGGGCGTACCCGATAATTATTCATTGTTTTTTACTGTAATGTAATTAAACCTGCGTCTAACACATTCTCTGTTTATGGAAAGTCAGTTTTTGCATTTGTAACCCAGTAATAATTATGCATCCTTCAACTACGCCTCTGGATGGCATGAGACGATATGGAACCCAACTTCCTGTAGTAAATAACGTAAATGTAACCCAAGTTCAAACCCAATTTCTTAGTATTTTTATAGTATGCTGAAATATGTATTATTTACTCTGTTAATTGGTAAAGTTGTCAAAGAGAAAAATATAGCAGTCTGCTGAAAATAGTAAAATTAAACAGTTGAACTAGTTTTATTTTTCTTTTCTGTTAACAGATATGTTGGTGTTTATCTTTACCACATGTGGTTCAGCGTTGCATTTGTATAGTTTCTTTTCAAAAACAAATTTGACTAATCTTAAATAAATATGTTGACCGACATGACAAATTGTTCTACGGAATATTAATATTTGAGATGTGCAGATAATATTAGCATTTATTAATATTTAATTAGTAGTAAATCGTGGACCACCATAATAGTAAATTCGTATTTATTAATTCATTATTACATTGTGACAATTAATTAATACATTTATATCCTGAACTCATATAAAAATCTTAATATGCTATTGTTTTTTTTATGATACGTTATAAATAGATCTGTAAATGTCCATACAATTTTGACAAAGGCTAGTATATCTTATAGCGTGAATTATTATTGACATTACCAATAATAAACTCTATAGGTAACACAGTCCCCTATATCACTAAAGTAACCTTATACTGGAGCACGTTACACAATTGGAGACAACGGACACACAAGCAATATCCAAGTATACTAGGATAAATGTCCGCTTGCGAAGCCTCGTATAGTTCCGCCGGAATTTGAACTTGGGACCCTGGGCTGAGAAGCAAGTGCACGACCATGAAGACATGAATTCAAATATTGTCAATTACATGCCTATATGTGTGTAAGCTCAACTTCAATATAATCAATATTTTGAGTTAAAATTTGTTTAATACGTAAATTGGCATTGACTTTCCGGTTAAAACAGCCACATAAGACTATTTGAAATACCTAAAATAAATATGTATTGTTATTCTATACAAATACCGCATGTATTCGACAATTTTCAAGATAAATTTGTTGATCTGTAAGAGCATGCAACTGCTTATCATTAAAATGTATTAAAGCAGTCCATAGATATACCGATGATGGATTAGACGGCAGGAGCCACATTAATGGCCACCTCGTTCACCTGATTTGACATCCAAAAATTATAAATATTGTTACTGTTTCAACATCTGAGAACTATGTATCTCCTAGGTTCTTTTTTTATATATTTGTTTATAAGTCTGATCTATAATAAATTTTACTTTGTTTCTGACACATATTTACTTTGATTTAACCAATACTTGCATTAGTTCGCACGTTACAAAATATAATACTTGTCTTGTAGATCCATCGAATTAAATTTCTAATTAGTGTTTGTTTATAGTAGTGAAGATTTTGAGAGAAGTAACAAATAAATGTGGTAAATGTTTAAACAAAGTGTTTTAAATAAACAAATAGTTGAATCAAATGCTTGTTATATTTAAACAGTTCTTGGTGATATGCGTGTACAATATATCAAACTACCCTTATTATATTTATGTAAGTCTTACAGTATGTTTGACTTTGAACATAAAAACTAAAAAATAAAACTGAAACTTAAAAGACGTTGTATAACTTTAAGGCCGATTTGAATGGTTCAAATAACATAACATAAAAAGTCAAATGAGACTTAACCCTTTCTCAGCATGTACACCATGCTGTGTAGAATTTAAATGCTATATTAATATTAATGCTGTTGTGGTTGGTATTAATATATCACTATTAAGGATTTTACGGCAGGTACTAATGGCGTTCCTAAAATAAAATGCAAACAAAAAGTATTTTTCGACGAAAATTGGGTTAACAAACTATAACTACGAGATATTGTTCTTTTACAAAGTAAATATACGGGATTGCTTATAAAATTCCTTCCTAATTTAAAGTAAGCTCTTCGTAATCACGTAAAATAAGTAACAACCAATGTTTAATTGATACTATTTTTAACACTGATTTAAAAAAATCGTTTGCCAAACAAAACATTTTCTTACATCAGTTTTAAAACTGTTACACAAAGTATTGTTGCAAATACTTGGTAAGTGATTATACCTACTAAATGTAAACTTATAAAGTGGAGAAAATAACATTTCATCAAGCAAAGGGCATTACGGTCTTGGAAAAATTTAACATCAATTGGTTTTCTTTTATGTAATAATTAAGCCTGGCCAAGGTCATTAATCCTACAGAGACGTACTGGGTATACATCATATCATAATACTTGAATAAGTACAATAATAAAAACAAAAATATTTTATATAATGTGATGTATGTTTTTGTACTATTTCGTTCGCTTTAAATTCTTTTTTAGGTATTTCCTTATATTTTGTAAGCTTAGTGCTGCACATTATTATTAAACTGTTAAATGACGTTCACACATGTACATTGTATATCTAAGTGATAACTAATAACAAATAAATAAATAAATAAAATAAATGGAAATAAATTTTATTAATACTGGTACACTTTATAAAAATATGTATAAAACTCACCTTCTTAAGCAGATTTATGAAGTAGCTTGGTTGTCGTTATCACAAACTGGAGCACTTCTATAATAACTGTGTAGCATCAGATATGTTTCTACAATTGTCTCAGTAAGCGATGTTCGCTGTGGTGAAAAAATATGTTTGTATTTTGAAAAAGACCGTTCTACATCTACGGAAGTAATACAGGCATAAGTAAAACACTCTGTGAACTCACTTAACGCAGCTGTAGATGCACCATCACAAATTTGTCTTAATTTGGTAAAATCAGGATCTTTCCGTAACACACTCTCGAATTTTTCCTGCATTGGATTATACCATTAAATCATCATAGATCGGTAGCCAATATCATGATTTGCAGGTATAATCCAATGCAGGTCGGGGTATTTGCCCGCTGAGTAGTTGTTTCGTTCAAATCATATTTAATAACAGTAGTTTAGTCCACCTGGGCTAGAGGTCGCCGCTTTCGGTACTTGCTTCGCAAGTCACTATCCGCCACAGAGACATCTATGATGTCGGTCGGATAGTAGCATTTGGACCATATGACAAGTTTCACATACCTCTCACCACTACTCAATTTACCTTAGACAGTATATGACTAGCAAGTTGGCCACTATCATTTGTCTGTTCCATAACCTATGGCATACTGAGGAGAACTAATAAATAAGTTCGAAACCGGTCTGTGTCTGGTTAGGAATTGACAAATGATATTGGCTATCGATCTATCATGATTTGAAGGTATAATCCGATGCAGGTCGGGGTATTTGCCCGCTGAGTAGTTGTTTCGTTCAAATCATATTTAATAACAGTAGTTTAGTCCACCTGGGCTAGAGGTCGCCGCTCTCGGTACTTGCTTCGCAAGTCGCTATCTGCCACAGAGACATCTATGATGTCGGTCGGATAGTAGCATTTGAAGCATATGAGAAGGTTCACATAACTCTCACCACTACTTAAATAAAGCTATTATTACAATTCGATAATCGTGAGAAACTAATTTGTAAGGCGGCATATTTCATCCTAATTAACAACAATACACTTATCTGATATTCCATGGGTCAAATGGTTCTTAATCCTAGTCAGAACTCATCGTGACTATTGCCCTACATACCTGAGTCAGTCCATCCGGAGCTAATATTATAAATTCATAAATTATTTCAAACCTGACAGATTATTTTGTTCGCATCCATAATTATTGTATTCTTATATTTTTAATGTGTATTTATTTTAATGCATTTTTTTAGTGCCTTATGTGAATTCAGATGCTTCAAAATGTGAGAAACTAACATCATTAGCTGCCTTAGAAGATCACAAAACTGTAGTCGAAACTAGTCTAAGATTATTAGCTGGAACATGGATATCTGAAGGGTATGTTAATTTTTTATAAAAGTTAGTAATTGGATTCAATAAACATTAAAATATCAACACATGATATATTACACAGCCCCACAAAAAAAAAAATTTTTCTTCTGACCTAGCAACGAGACGAGTATATCCTTATGTATTTTTTTTGATCGCTGATTCCGAATCCGGGATCAAAAAAAGTCGTACACCCCCCAAAAAAAATTTTAGAGCCAAAAAACACTCCCTGAATAGGGTATATATGAGATAACGCTCTGAAAATGATGTTATCATTTTAATCAATAGTTTTGTTTAATATTTTCGGGAAAAATTGAATGTATTACGATAAAAATAAAGGTAAATTACAGCAATCACCCTATCGGTATGAAACGCACCCCCATAGAGGGTGAGAACCACCCTCATCTGCCATCAAACCAATTGATAACGACAATGACTGAAAAACATTTAAAAATGTTTAAATTTCGTTGGGTTTGCAATAAACTGACGTAGAATTCACGTAATATCCCAAAACTACCCCTATAGCGTTATGAAAAACAACCCTTAACTTCACATGATAGCAGACTACTGTTGGTCTCTGAAAAGAGACACGAAAGAACAACACAAACGACAGTCAGTAAGAAGATCGTTTGAAAATAGAGTTAAAAGATACCATAAAAAAAAAGATCAAAAAAAGATGAATTAAAAGCTACTAACGTAAGAGTACTTCTCACCCCCTTCAGGGATGCGTTTTATACCCGGTGTTAAGATTGGTGACAAATAACTGCTAATATCCTAGCCATAAGGATCTCTGCAAATAAGAACATCCATATAATGAAATCGTTATCAAATTTCATGTTTTTTCCTTTCTTTTTTTCTGTAATTAAAGTTAAAGGTTGTTTTTCATAACGCTATAGGGGTAGTTTTGGGGTATTACGTGAATTCTACGTCAGTTTATTGCAAACCTAACGAAACTTAAACATTTTTAGATGTTTTTAAGTCATTGTCGTTATCAATAGGTTTGATGGCAGATGAGGGTGATTCTCACCCTCTATGGGGGTGCGTTTCATACCGATAGGGTGAACGCTGCAATTCACCTTTATTTTCATCGTAATACATTCAATTTTTCCCGAAAATATTAAACAAAACGATTTATGGGGTGTTTTTGGGCACTAAATTTTTTTTTTGGGGGTGTACGACTTTTTTTTGACCCCGAATTCGGAATCAGCGATCAAAAATACATAAGGATATACTCGTCTCATTGCTAGGTCAGAAATTTTTTTTTTGTGGGGCTGTGTTATCTATCACGCAATATAAAAAAAAGGTTTATAATTTTTCGATAATCATAACATAACTCGGTTCTAATATATTAATGGTTATTTCTAACACCATACGTTTACTATAAGTAAATATTTTGGTCTTCTGTAATTAATTAAGTGCATTTTTGTTGCGTGACAGTAAGTTATTTAAGTGTGGTGCAGTAAATTTTAAAAACAATAAATCAAATCATACAATTGTTTGAGATGAAAATAAGAAACCGACAATAGTACCTTGTAGTCTTTTGCAGTACGGGTCTTTAGTTCTTTAATTACTGAACTAATGACGTCATCATAAGGGTTGTATCATAGACAGACATGCAAAGTAATAATATCATGTGCTTATTTAAGTATTATAGGTTTATAGGTGTGCTACTTCCATTCGCAAAAGGTCAATTTATGATATAAGGAAATATAAAATAAATAATTAAAATTTTGTAAAATTTATAGAAACATATTATATTATTCATAAGATAAACTTCCCTTGATATACGATTAAATTCTGAAAATGTTACCCCTGTCGTGGCAGTGAAACACAAAAACTTTCTCAAACTGTTCAATGTCCTGATTTCGTTTTGATAAGAGATTTAAAAGATGACAATAAAGTTTTTGTCTGGAGATCATAAATATCTGTCCAACATTAAAAAACTTAAATCTGTACAATAGCAGCTAGCACAGGTAAGTCCACAGCAGACCTGACCGATATTTCAAAAGCGGCAGGGGGTTAAATAAACATGGCAAAGTTAATGTAGTCGACCATAAATGGACTTTTACCCACGTAAGACCACCTGGTATAAAATAAATGAAAATTAGTCTGTTGGAAATTTAATCTGGTTATACAAATCTTGAATTGACAAAATTTAGATACTGTGGATTATAAATTCGAGTGGATTAAATGATAATCTATTTATATAGGAAGGTGTTAATAAGAAAATTGCAGTCTTACTACGGTTATTTGAGGGTACTTTTATTGTTATTTATATTTCTATCAGTTGCAGGCCAAAGGGTTGGAGACCAGTGCTGGATTAACCAATAGGCAAACTAAACAATTACCTAGGGGTGTCAAAACACAATGGGGCGCTTAAGTAGTTCATATATATTAGAAAAATGCCCAATCCTAATTACTTAATGCCTGATGTCGAAATATTTAGAAAAAAGGCATAAAAATGTATAAAATTCAGTGTTTAAATATTTTTATTATTTTGCTTGTAAGATATAGCTTTTGTAAAATACCTTGGAAAAATCATTCATTTTAATGGAACCATAATTATCCAATGTAATAATCATTAGAACAACAGGAACTACAAAACAAAATTGTGTGATCTAAGCAAAATTGATTTGCAATCATCATCTTCGTATTCTTCCTGTTCACTCTCCCCAGCAGCCGAAATATTTTCATCACTATTATCATTTGATTATCCCTGAATGTCCACTGAAATATTTGATGGTATTTCTCTCAAGTACATTACAGGTACCAGTATGCCCCTTAAAATTTTCGATCCATACTCTGCTGCTCTTTCACCATTTCGTGAATTTTTGTAATCGAAAGCTTGCGAATAGGCTGCTTTAATGAGTGCTCAGCTGGTGACAGTTTTGAAGAATCACATCCACTCAGACAACACCACTTCCGAGCACGAGCTTCACCTTCTGTTGTTAACCAGACCACCGTATTCCCGTTGGTAAAAATGTTCAGCTCATAAAGTTCATCATCCAAAATGCAACTTTTTTTTAGTCCTTTGACCCATGTCTCTTCATTTGGTTGTTGCATGAGGTTTTGTACAGATGATGATGAATTCTCACAAACAACACAAGGTTCATCCTATTTTGACTTTTGTTCTTTAGTCTTGGATGC
Source organism: Rhamnusium bicolor (assembly GCA_029963845.1). Lineage (NCBI taxonomy): Eukaryota > Metazoa > Arthropoda > Insecta > Coleoptera > Cerambycidae > Rhamnusium > Rhamnusium bicolor. Next base: position 64,002 of record JANEYF010003933.1, read on the forward strand.
CCTTAGTATTGCCTTTGTTTGACCCTTTTTGGATAAAATAGAAGTCTCCATAATTTATCTCTTGAGTGCAGTATGTTACAAAATAATAATAAAGAGAAACAATAATTTAAAACAAATACGCATGATGCTTACACCTGAAGGAAACGAATCAGACATGTTTTTCCACAAATTACAGATAATTTACTACAAATATATATTAAATGAAATAAATTCACAGTCTAAGAGCGGTTTTTTTCATCTCTGAAACTCTGATAAAAGTGATAAGTAACAAGATGATTATAAGTGGTTTTATTTCAACGCTTTATTTATGATTATATTCACATTCTAACCTTCTAGTTAATTACCACAGATTAAGAAAATGCTTCTAATGGAGAAAAACATTATTGTCAATAATTATTTTGGATTGCAAGAGAACTGACAGAACGGTAAAAGCAGCTTAAAACCCAAACATAAACTAGCACATATTTAACACTATTATTTCACATTTTCTTTTCATATAGAAACAGCGCATGATTATTTTAATATTTTCAGCACCGAGTTATGTAATATATGTAATTGCAAATACGAGTAATAACGAAACAAAAACGTCTAAAATTAGGAGCAGATAATTGGAGTTGCATACATGTACATGTACATAACTCAGTTGAGCAATGGTACCAATATGCTGTTAAGAAAGTTACTAGCGCAATACCAACTCACTTGTTTCCTTTGGAGATAAAGCTAATAACGAATTTAAAGATGGCCGCATTATTTCCAATATATCATAAAAACCGTAATAGTTACAGCAAAAATGATAATAACTAAAATTATAGAATTGCAATTTCGAACATTTTTTGCTAAAATATTTTCTCTATTTTAGTTTATAAGGTACAAATAATAATAAAAAAATTCAATACGGCCGCCATTTTCCAAGATGGCTGCTGAACTTTGCACAAAAAAGAGAGACTCCTCTTTAAATTTATTTCAAATTATCTAAAGATTAAGATTCAAAAATAAAAAGTAGGTCCTCCTATCCTTAATAGCACAACGTAGTCCTATGGACATCCGATGAACGTCCTCAGCGGACATTATAGATAATTCAGGATGTCCCACGGACAGCCTTTTTAGTCCAAAGGACATCTTATGGACGTCCTTGGGATACCCAAATGTCACAACTTTGAACCATATTCGGACGCCCATATGGAACATCCGAAGGAAGTCTATAATGGGATATTACTTGGATATCTTTTTAATACCCCATAATACTCATATTAGCTTATTTTTCTTTCTTGGGTCGCACTATCACATAAATCATTTTTCCAAACTTATCGATTATCTAAAAAAAAAATACAGTTATCCAGTTATGACACTCGAAAAATAAGCCTCCGCTACTTGACCTTTATTATGAAATGCCTAGTTAAGACTTTATTACTCTTATTATAAATAATAGTACTTACAATATAGTATTAAAGAATGTACTTACGGTAATATTTTATATTATATTTCACAAAATCAAAATAACTACACAAACTACACCAAAAGCGAAGCAAAATCTAGCAAATAAACTGCCAAAATCATCCATCACTTTTTCTAGAAGGACGCTTACTGATCATTGTTGCCAAATCAAATACCTTCATTTCCCGCCCCGGCATCATTTTTGTTCATAAGATGATAATAATAATTGTAACTGTAACATCTCTTTGTATAAAAAAAAGAGTAAATGACGATAATACTTGATACACACGATTTTATTTAGTTATTTAGATATTATCTGTTGAATGTTGAAATCAATTGTTAAGAATTTATTATTTTTCCACTTGGCAACATGGAAAATGTAAGTTTCCACTCGCGCGAATTTTGAATTGCATTTGTAGCTTTCACATCATATATTAATATTATTCATTTTACGTGCATAACATGCGAAGTATGCTTAATACTTTAATACAATACAATACTGTTGTTATGTTATTTTTATAATCCAGATATGATTTATAGATATTTTTACTTTTTCACTTTTTTATGTAATAGATTTAATTTTTGAATTTATTGTTATCATTATGAATACATAGGACACGCCCATATACCAACTCACAAGGAAACATAACAAACCTAAAAATATTTTTTTAGGACCTAGAACCAGAATATCACCACCTAGTGGAAATAATTTGAAAAGAATTTACTTAGTTAAATCAGTCAAATCACGATATCCCTGCAAAAAATCTATAAAACGTGAGTGTTCATCTATTCGCAAAATGAATATTTTCTACACAATTTCAAAATGTGTTCAAACAGCAACGTCCGCCAGGCGTCCACTTTAAGTCCTTGGAAGTTTGGTATATTAAATGTCCAAACATGGACGTCCATCAGACATCCATTTTATGTCCTTGGAAGTTTGTACATTTAATGGTCGGATACGGACGTCCTTTGGGTGTCCATTTTATGTCCATGGACGTCTGTATATAAAATGGACTTAGAATGGACGTCCCTAGGACGTTGTGTGCTATTAGGGATATTTGATGTTTATTGACCTTAGGTTTCTGACTAAACTACAGTCAAAAGGGTCGTAATTGGCATATAAATCTGTGAATTCTAGGCCGGAAAAGTTTCAATTTCAAGAATATTTCATTCAACAACTCATACATATTTGTTTCTATTAATATTAAGGTCCGCGAGTAAATGACGTAAAAACCAGGGACTGGCCCAAGACACTGCGCTGACATACACATCTTAAGATATGATAAATGATATATTAACCTTTTAATTGCAGTTATTAATTTTCTTATATTTGAACTATTTACACATTAAAGACATTTATAACTACTAATTTGCTTTTAATATACTGCCGCGAACCGATTTTTCATTCGCCGGCAACAGGCATATAATTTATGAATCCTTTTCGTTCCTTGTAAATTTGGTTGTACTATGCTGTAAGAAATACCTAAACATTATATCCAGATACCGAGAGATTTATGAATTGTGAATAGTGGTAATGTCGATTAAAATTAAAATAGACATACGCTAAGGCTCAGTAAACTCAAAACATTTAGGGTTTTAGATATATTTTCAATATACACACATGGGACGTTTAACGACTAGTAAAACAGGCCATAAAATTTGTTTATTTTAATTGTCAGCGTCTTATTATTTTAAACATAAATTTAAAATAATATACATGCTGTCGAAAATAGCGTTGCATTAATTATTTTAATCTAGTTGGTAAATATTTTGCATAAATACAAATACATTGGGATGATATTTTTAATAAATTTAGACTGGTTTCCTGATAATAATTGTTTGAGGTTATTTTGTAAACTCTGTAAAAATAAACAAATTGGAAAAACAATAATGGAATGAATTGACCGTTTCAATTTTTGACACGAATTCTGCGATTAATTTAAAAAATAAATGTTTTGTCCTGCAAATAATAAAATTTTCTTAGATTCCTTAAAACTGTGGCTCCTACAACAAAAACTAAAAATTAGTAACGCTTAATTGTTGAAGTACTCTGGTGAAATAGAATTACGTTAATTCTCTAGTGGGAGCCTAAAGATCCCCAATAATAAATATCAATATGTAAAACATCGTAGATAGAATTTTTAAATGTTATTTTCATAACTTAACATTATACATATAATGACTTATAAATAACATTGTTATAAACAATTTTGGCACACTGACTTTCTGTGCGTAGGGCATATATGTTTATTGCATTTTTCGCACACCATTTTAGTTTTTTTGTCTGCTTGTCTCGGACAAATATAGCATCGTGCTTTTCTCATGGGTTCTGATTCGGAAGAGGTTGAAGGTAGTGGCGTACCACCAAGTTTCAATACAACTTCCCTCAGTTCACGGGAGATAGGTCTGACATCACGACGTTCAATGTGGGGTTTCACCAAAGCAATTCCGAGGTCCTGTAGCAAATTTCTTGTTTTATCATCAACTGAGTCGACATCTTTATTGCATTGAAATATAATACGAGCATTAACGCCTGTGATATTTAAAATTGCATAAAAAATAACCATTGGCCGTCTGCGTGTTCGGCGAGAGACCGAATAGTTAGCACATAGTTGGTCCAGTGCGTCTACACCTGCTTTTGTGTTGTTGTAGTCGACAATCATATCTGGTATGTTATTTTCTCCAGTTTTTGATCTTGGTGCATCGTTGATGATAACAGGATGGTTCGATTTTTTTCGTTGTATATATGTATGAACAAATAGTCTTGTCTTGGTTATGTCCAAATAAAGCAGATTTTACAGGGCGTTTTTTATTTGGTTTGAATTCTTGTGGAATTTGCGGCTTATTTTGTTTCAGTGTACCTAAGACTGTTAATTTTTTGTCTCTCATTTGATCGCACAGTTCAAGTGACGTAAACCAATTATCTATAGTGATATTTCTATTTGTTCCTTAAATTGGTTTCATAAGTTTGAGAACATCTTGTGTTGGAATTGACAAAGTTTTTTCTTTCTTTGTGTCTTTTCCTGTGTAAACAAATGCATTACACAAATAAAAAGTTCGGGAATCGCAAAGGCACATTATTTTCAATCCATACTTTGTAGGTTTCTTAGGCATATACATGCGAAATCTACATCTACCACGAAATGGAACTAACATTTCATCAATTGTAACGTTCTGGCCTGGTGTATAGTATTTCTGACAACTAGTTATAAAGAGTTCCCATAATTCCCGAATTGCTGCAAGCTTATCATTGACTTTTCTAGCTTCTCTTGTGGTAGCACAATCAAACCGCAAACATGATAAAATAAATAGGAATCGCTGAACACTCATAGATGCACGAAAAATATCACGTCCTGTCCCATTATTGGCAAAAAGCCCTTCAACATTTTCATGGTTTGATTTCATTATCCCAGACAAATAAAGCAGACCTATGAAAGCTCTCAATTCTATCATATATCATAGGTTTGATATATGAAGGTTGAGGTGCCCTATATTTATTTTTCTTTTCACTTATTCTGATGTTCGTGTTGATTAAAATTATTTGTAAAAAATCTTCTGTGATAAATAATTGCCAAGCCGATAGTATATCCGATGTGCCAATATTTCTTGCTTCATTTTTATTACCTGGAATACGTATGACCAAATTATGTGCACGAGTACGGGTAATTTTGGGAGCTTCTTTTGACTACTTATAACAGTGTTTCTTTCCAAAAAAAACACCTATCATCTAAAGGAAAATCATTATTTTCATTACTAGATTTTGAATCATCACTTTCTGATGAAATTTCCGACGTGGTTTCATGATCACTGGGTATAAATGCAGCACTCTCTGCGTTACTCTCCTCATCCGATTCAAAAAATTCTGGATCTTCAATTATACGTCTCAATTCATCGTCTGTTAACGGCTTTGATGATGCCATACTGTAAAAATTATACATAACCTCAAATGCTGGCATTTCCACTATTAATTTAGATATTTATAGATATTTTAAAAACACTAACCGAACAATTTAAAAAAAACTTACGTAAACGTTCTGGTGGGGTATTCTGAGACTTTCTTTTCTTTCATCTATCTTTCAAATACCATTAAAACTGCTTAAAACTGAGTTAATAGATCGGGTTTAATACAAAACCCGCTATTTCCACTCAACCATTACAATCATCGCCATCTCCAATTTTAGCCAATAGCAGCGCTCTTTATTTGCACCTGTTTTAAAACTTCGACATTATAAATTTAAAAAAGAAATCAGTACATATCGAATAAGTTAGGTTATGTTATAGATTTATTTTACGTTGCTGTTACGGAATTGACGATTTAAAACAAGTATTAATTAATTATTATAATCATTCTTATTTTTAACTTTCTCCTGATTATTATAATTTTATTTGAATAGTATTGGAGTATGCATATTTTCAAAAAATGGTAAAAAAATTACCGTTTTAAAAAGAATTTAAATTATAAATAATAAATAGCAATAATAAATTAATTACAGAATCATTTTCTTCGCAATTCATTAAGTGGAATATAAATATTAATAAACTCGACCAAAAAATGCATTAAATTCAAAAATACGTAAATACTTACCTTTTATTTCGTATCCAAATCAAAACAGTCTTGAAAATGTTTGATGTAACACACAAATTAATGTACAAATTCACGAAATCGTTCAAAATCACAAACATTCTTAGATAGTTTTCAGCTACCAAAACGATATTTAAATAAAGAAAATATGGCAACACAGGTTCGGCCATATCACAGGACGCATTATTTCATTGGCTGATTAACTGGCGGCAATTTTAAATGGATCCGAATTTTATATATTTTTTTGTAGTTAATTTTTTTTAAATCAAACCACTTATGGACACTGACTACATAAGTAGTGTAGAATTATATACAAAAAAAAAAAAGAAATCCAACTTTTAATACGGTGGGACATCCCTATTGTCTCAAAAGTATAAAGATATTATTTTAAATGTGACTATGGGGAATGTTACATCTGTAAGATAGTTGAAATTTAGTTTACATTTCTCTTTTATAAATTTGCATTGTCTATTGACAGTAATTAATAATTTTGTTTTCTATCCATAACATTTTTCTCAACATTTCAAAACAAAAATTTTCTGTATAAAATAACCCCTTTTTCCTGTTCGTTGGTGTCTTGAGGACCATTGAATTTATCTGCTTGTAAGTTCCGTCAACTTTCGAAAAAACCTGCTTATAATATGTGATTTTTTAAAATCTGCTGATTCTAGCAACACTAAAGAACAAAAAATCTTAACAGTGTTTAGTATTTGGTGTGAACTTTTTCTTATAGTTGTTTTGTCGTTTTCTTGTTATTATTTATTAACGATTATTTCCCTCATTATAAATCTAACCAATAAGAAACATGAAATTTGTACCACATGACTTGTTTAAATAAGCGATTATTTTGCAAAAATAAACAGTTATTTTTCACCTATCTGTTTATTTAGTTTTGACATGTAAAGTAAGCTTTAGCCTGTCGTTGTTATGCGATACTCACCGACTTAACAATTCTGATAGTTTGAATTGTCAGTGTCATTTATACTTAACTGTCAAATGGAAGCAAATAAAGAAAGTATTCGTTTCGGAAATGTTTCACTTTCCGAAGTTTACAAAGAAATCCTAAGAAGCGTTCCTATTAACACAACAAAAACGCACAAATTGGTATGGGGCCAATTTACTGATTTTTGTAATGAAACAGGATACCAATTTGAAGCCACTACAACCATATATTATATTGCGTTGGTACTTAAAGACTGGGCTTTCAATATGAGACGGAGAGATGGGAAAGATTATAAGGAAAATGTGATAAAAGCCATGTGAAACATAACTGCAAAAATGCTTCAGGAAATGTATTTTCTAAAATACGTCATTTTCAATCCATTTAAGAGGGCTAATCGAACCAGTTTGTAAGGTAATTTTTCAAAATTTATTTCTTCCATACGGTTTGGTCAAATTACACCAAATTTGGAGGATCAGTAGTTGAAAGTGTACTAGAGGGTACATGTATATCTATTATAATTAATTTTCATTTTATGTAGGGAAAGTTTATACTGTAAATATGTGAAATTTTAACGGGATTAGCTCCTGAATTATGATATCAATCGGTAAAGTTCGAGGTAAAATTCATACATGTCTTCTAGAATGAATCTTCATAATTATACTCAGCAAGTTTCAAACTTTTATTCCGGACTATTTGGTTAAAATGAATTTTCTAAATAAGTATCTTTGTCACTACAAATGGAGCAAGGAAGTGTTACCTCTATCGGGATTCGCACCTCAATGAAGTCGGTGAATAAAACGTCCAGTGAAGGTATAGTCAAGAGCAAAATTATTCAGCGGCGCATGTATAAAAACTGTCTAGAGAGTGACACAGCTATCCCAAGCTTTTTCCCGACTAGGCTCCTTAAGGATATTCAATTTACGTGCTCTAGGGATGCTCCTAATGCTAAAAGAAGATATTTGCAGAAAAATATCACGAAAAGAAAAACGTCTTTAGTTGTGTTAGATTCAGAAGATCATAAAAAAATGGTAATGCTTTGGAACGAAAACACTCCTGAAGGACTGCAAAGAAAACTTTTCCATATTATCGCAGTTGAGCTCGCTTGGAGAGGCGGAGAAGCCGCAAATTGCATAACAAATCAATACGAAAATTCCTATTGGTACAAAAATTCACCGATTGGAAGAAATGAGCTGTCCAAATGGACAAAGGTATCAGCCGCAAAAATTGGTTTAGATGCAACAACTGTAAAAATGGAACACAGGAGCAAGAGCTTATCAAAATAACCGGCTATAAAAGTGCAAATTCCATAAAAGCGTATTTGCAAATAGATGCCCACATCATTTAAACGTGATAAATAAATTAAGATGTAATCCAAATGAAATACAAAATGAACCAAGCACTTCTAAGGCTACATCAGAACATACTACTATTCAAAACATTAATGAAGGAAAACAAGCTCAAATTGTATATCAAAAATGTAATTTTTTTATCAATTGTACTAACTCAACAAAAAATAATTAAATTGAATTGTCTCTTTATTAAAAAAAAACCGAATTGTCAACGTAACTTGTACTTTATAATTGTTATGAAATAAATAAAAAACCGCTGTCAATTACTTGGTGATCAGAACTTCCCCACCTCATCAACGAACTCAATCTCTCAAATAAACGGTATTTTTCTTGATTACCAACAAAATTCATGTTTGGCGAAAACCTCGATTTGTCAATGTTGACACTTTTATCCATATTTTCCGTCATTACATTCACAAATTGGTAAATTTTATAAATTCCCTGAGTTATTCATTTGTATGATTTTCAGGAATCCGTTTTTCTTCTTCATTCAGCGCTAGCAACGAGTTTCTAACTTCGCAGCCGTCTTTCGTTGTGTTATGATTAACTTCTCTGCTGACTGCCGATGTTATGTCATCGGCGTTTGATATGCATGTATTTTATTAATTGATATTGTAATATTATAAGATTTTATTTTCAACTTTTACATGTTTCTAATGATTTTTAAGATGAATTGTTATTGTTTAACACAGATTCTACTAAAGTTTTGACTTAGTGTAACAACCAAATTAGAGTTTTTCATTCATGTACTAATTTCTCGTATTTGTTAAATTATTTTATTTTTAAATTCAAACGGCCTTCCCACTTCTTTAAGTTACATTCTGTTCATTTTATACCTTATTTAGTATTGAAAGATAATTTCTAGAGAGATACTCTTACCCTCGAATCTACTGAAACGCTTTTTTCGAAACTTCGTCATAATTAATCATAAATTATTTTTGATAAAAGTTCCTGTGGGACATGCTATTTGAAATTATTCCTAAGAATTGTTGACCCGAAGTATAATACCTAGTAATACACACATGAGTAATCCTATTTACATCTAAAATAAGCCTTTTAAAGCAAGTAAGTAGTGCTTGACGCAAATTTAAGATAACAGTAAATAACCCAAGTTTAAGCCAAACCAAACAAAGCATAAAAACAAACACAACATTCTTATGTAAATACACATTGGTTTTCGACTTTCAGTCAGCCAGTCGTTGACAATTCATTATTTTTTTGCGATTGCCGTTTAATATGTTAAAACTTAAGGTATTATTCTGTGCACGAGAAGAATGTCCCTATTTGGAATCTGGCCATCGAACAATGACACTGCAGATTTATTACCAGACTTGCAGCTTTTCGGAGAAATGCAATATGTTAATTTTGGAAATTACTACGGGAAATGGGTTATTTCTTTACTAATCAAGCCTTGTTTACCGCAACCCGTAAGACGTAAGTCAGTATTTCAAATAAGGCTGTCACTATCTTTGTTAATTTTATAAATGGGCCACCCACGACTCTCAAAAACAAACAATTATTACTAAGTAATATTATTACATTTTTTTAATAAAAATCTTCATTTTTGCAACAACTTAGAAGTTTATTTTATTTCAGATAATTGTAATCTTATAGAGCTAATTTAAATGGGGTATAAAAAGGTTTGTGTCATATTCTCAATCAAATTGGTTGTATTTGTGTGAAATTAAAAACTTTGTTCTTGAAAATTTAATCTCCGTCGTTAACGTCACATAATATTTTAAAGACAGAAAGACATTTTTATACTGGATGAGTTCTATAATAAAACTGCAATATTACTGTTTTTTAAATTTTATTTTTATCTAAAAAAAAAAAGTAACGATGTCTTTTATAAAGATGTTAGTTTAGATTTGAAGGAAAAAGTCTTTTCTTCCGCAATATGCAGTATCAAATATATTAACTAGAGATATGACCCAAAATATTTAACATCCAATCAAACTTCAATTTTTGAAACGTCAAAAAATGTGACTTTTTTTGAAACGTCAAAGTGACTTTTTTGAAACGTCAAAATGTGACTTCTTTGAAACGTAAAAGAATGTGACTTTTTTGAAACGTCAAAAATTACTTTTATCATAAACCACCATACGTCGAGTTTTACTACGGTGAGGAAGTTCTGATCCCCAAGTAATTGGCAGCGGTTTTTTTGTCTAAAGTTCCTGAGACCCGCTGTTTAGAATTCTAATATCGGCCATCTGTAGGAATCTTGATAAGAAATGCAAATGTATGTCATGTGAATTTTTATATAACCGTATAAAATTAGAAAACCTGAATTTTATTATTAACAAAAAATGAATTAAAAATTGTGTTGCCAAGTACACAAAATTATTAAATTAAGTGTTCGAACTGCCATCCACCGGTTTCTTGACAATGGACAAGCCTTTCTACACTCTTCTTGTACATGTTGAAGGACTTCTTAGCTAATTCGGCACATTCCATCTCTAATTCGATTTTTTTAAATCTTCTAAATATTGTGGTCTGTTGACATGGACCTTTAAATAATCCCAAAAAAAATCAAGGGGTGTAAGAGCTGGGAATTTTTTGGAGCCATTCTATTAGTCCTTGCCTACAAATTCATCTTCTAGGAGAGCAATTGTCCAGAAAATCGCTAACACAACGCGCAAAGTGAGGTGGTGCACCGTTTTGCTCATACCAGATAATATCTAGAAGACCAGGATCATTCTCCTTCGGAAAAATTTTTACAAGTGCAGGTACAAGGTCATTTCGCAAAATTCCAAATACATATCGCCTGTGAGTGTTCCTTCAATGAAGAAAATACCCAATATATTATTGTCGACTATTCCTGCCCACACATTAAACTTCTGCATGTTTTGAGTGTGTGTCTCAACCAACCAATGAGTATTTTCCCTGCTATAGTACCTGTAGTGGTAGAAACATATATTATCGTGGCACAAATTCAACATAGTTTCACAAAAATGCATTCGACGGTCGGGGTCATCCTCGTTGAGCTCCTACACGAGTTGAATTTTGTAGGATGATATTTTTCTTTCTTCAGTACGCCAGTGGCAGCTGGTGGATTTAGGTTATACAATATCTCAGTATTGGAGCATAGAATCCAAGCAATATTTTAAGGCACGACTATCAGTAATGATTGAAGAAGTTTTGCAGAAAAAAAATTGAAAAAAATTGAGAAGAAAAAGTTACAAAAATGCCCAGCCTCCCCAGATTCTTTGCAAACTATCTTCTTTTTCGTAATCAGAAGGAAAATTTATCACCCCGCTTTTTTAGTTTTCGAAAATTTTGATTAGTACTGATAGTCGTACCTTCAAATATTGCTTGGGTTCCATGCTCCAATACTGAAATATGGTACAACCTCAATCCACCAGCCGCCACTGCAGTACGCATAGTACTGTTCGCTGACTAACTTCATTTTCTATTGAAACGAGTCGAGAAATACTATAAGGATTTTTGTCCATACTTAACAAAATGCCAATCTTCTTATCTTCACTAACTTTTGACCGGGCAGGTTTTGGAATATCTTTAGCATGTCCAGTTTCTCTAAATTTGCACTCAATCTTACTGACTGTGGAGCCGGTCCACAGTCAGTAAGTCGATTTGAATATTTTGCATTAAACATATTGCATACATCTTGCTGAGTTCTAGTCTTACCCCGACATCCAATAATTTTTTTTGTAAAACTAATACGTTGAATAGTATTTGGTATAAAACTGACTCTTTTTTTGAATGTTTAATTTGCATTTACTTGATATGTAGACATAAGGCAGTTCGAAGAACTAAATTTGATAATTTTGTTTGCTTGGCAAACCTGATATGTAAAAACATAAGGCAGTTCGAACACATAGTTTAACAATTTTATTTGCTTAGTTTTTGATTTAGTCTGTTGTGGTTTGTTTTTAAATTTTTATACATTTCTTTTCTAGTTGCGAAACTCGTCCCGGACCAGAGTATGTTCTCCGTACCTACACCTTCGACAGCGATGGAAAATATTTTTTAATTCAACATCATTATTGGGACGATTCCTGTTCTTCGCCTAAATTAAGCGTGCTATCCCACGGGCGCATCCAATTAAGAAGTTCCTTGATTCAACCAGGAGCTGCTAGTGGTTTAATTAAACTCACTAATATTACAATTATCCCGCAGGATAATAATGCTGCCAAGGAACTGGACAGGATTGTCTCCATGGAATGTCCAGGTAAATACCATACACACACATGTAACAAAAGTTTTGATAAAAATATTAAAGTTGTAAAGGTCAAATTAGTTTTTCTTTTTGCTATACCGTGTGTCCCAAATTCGATACTCATCATTGGGACCTCGGAAACGGTAAGAGCTACAAAGTAGGTTAAATAGGATAAACTTTAGCAATTTCTATGCTGTTCCCAAATCCGTTAAAAAATCATGGCTAACTGAAACTGTTTTTGGGATTTTCCAAAAAAAACGAAAATATTGTGATTTTTTTTTTGGCTGTAGCCAAGTAAGTAGTAGGACACCTTTTGGAGACTAATATTTTGGTCTAGAAACGAGTGCTCGATAGTCTTTTCTTTTCGAGATATCCGAGGTAACTTTTGTTTTTCTTATGGCAGCCTTATTGAATTTTTTTTTTTCAATTGCGCTTAATAAGAGCTATCAGATAATGTATCATATGCTGAGGAAATATAGTTATTTAAGGACTAATTTAAGAAAAGATATCAATTGCTTAACAAAACAAAATAGTAAGCCATCGAAAATAAAAAAGTTTTTGTAAAGTCAGAAACAAGGAAGTTGCTTATTCAGACGGCGACTAATTATTATCTAATGTACTTAAAATATACAGGGTGTCCCAACCAAAAGAAGGCACCCTGAATAGCTTTGGTGATAATTTTTTTTGAAAAATTGGTGAAACACGTCGACCTTGTTTCCAAATGCGACATATTTTAATGTAATACTTATATACCTATCATCATCGCTTTACCCTACACGGCCACCCCCTCAAAAAAATTCAAATGGAAAAGGGGTCGAGTGATACATCTTTTGAAAGGTCTTTCAATTCCCTACATAACTGTGTATTTTTTTTTAACGTTTATCGATTCGTTCTTAAGGAAAATAATTTTATTTTTGATGATTACACACAATCGTTTAAAAAATCTAAAATACACGGCACTGGGTATTGGAATTTATAAAAAAAACTACATTTTTTAGTGCTCTCAAATCAACACGAGTTTTTTCGACAAAAAACACTTTCCTTGTCCGTTTACTTTTAGAATAATAAAAGACTCATAAGTATTTGATAGTCCTTGAACATTAATTTGTTCACAACCAATTTTAAATCGAGATACACTTTACCAGAGTGAGTTCTCAAAATGGTTTATACCCTTCAGGAGAGAATAGAAATTGTCAGCATTTGTTTTAAAAACGATAATTGTACTAGAGCTACGGAGCGCATATTCAATAGAAATCACCCAGATAGAAAGGTTGGTTCTCAGTATGTTTTACAATTATTGACAAAATTTATGGAAATAGGTTCTGTAGAAAACAAAAAGCATGAATCTCAGCGACCGATTAGGAATGAAGTAGTCGAAGTGGCAGTTCTGGGTCATTTGCAGATGGATAATACTCAATCGATCAGGAAAGTAGTTGAGGCTTCTGGTGTACCAGGAAACAGTGTTCATCGAATTGTAAATGCCCACAAATTTCATCCATATAAATTTAAATTGGTACACGAATTAAACGAAGATGATCCCGATCGTGCGTCGGCTTGAATTCTGTTAGATTTTCAGTGAACATTTAAACGGTAATGCCAATCTACTGTACAATGTGTTTTTCTGATGAATCGACATTTCAGTTAAATGGGGAGGTAAACAGGCACAGTTGTAGATATTGGAGTAAAACCAATCCACATTTGTTCATGGAAACTCATACCCAAAGGCCTCAGAAGTTAAATGTTTGGGCTGGCATCTTAGGGGATCACATTGTCGGGCCGTTTTTTATTCCTGACAATTTAAATGGCGAAAGGTACCTCGATCTGTTAGAAAATAACATCGACCCAATGATTACCCAAATCCTCGAGGAAGACGATAATCTTTTAGAGGACGAACTGTTTTTTCAACAGGATGGGGCATCCCCACATTTTGCTATAGCAGTCCGTCAATTTTTGGATAATCCGTTTCCTGAGCGATGAGTTGGAAGAAGAGGTCCTGTGGAGTGGCCCGCTAGGTCACCCGATTTAACTCCCTTGGATTTCTTTCTGTGGGGACATTTGATATCGAAGGTATTTGCAACAAAACCCGCATCTCTGGAAGAGTTACGTGAAAGAATTGTTCGAGAATGCCGTTTATTGACTCCAGATGTGTTCAGAAATGTTCGTACAGAATTTCAAGACAGATTATACAACTGTATGGAAGTCGGTGGGGGGTCATTTTGAACAATACATATGATAATATAAACTGCTTCTTTTATTTTTATTTCCCGAACCTATAATGAAACAATTATTTCTCAGGAACCAATCGATAAAAGTTTAAAAACACACACAGTTATGTAGAAAATTGAAAGACCTTTCAAAAGATGTATCACTTGACCCCCTTTGTCATTTGAATTTTTTTGATTCTGATTCTGGAAAAAAATGTTTCGCAAATATTTTATAAATCGTTTAAAAAATAATCTTGGAGGCTCAAAATGTTTCCAACTTTTTTTGCGCAAATTTCAATCGCAATTTTTTTTCTGCAAAACTTCTTCATTTAGTCTTAATAGTTACGCCTTAAAGTATCGCTTAGGTCCCATGCTCCAATACCAAGATAAATTTCACCAGCCGTCACTGGGTTTCCGAAATCGCAATGGTAAATCGAATTTGGGACACACGGTATGGGATCATATCTGCATCTATTGAAAACAGTGAGTAACATTTAAAGTGCACTTCATGTGTTTCGAATACACCAAAGATTATATAATCTTTGATGATACGTAATTTCGTTCTAACCTGTTGCATAAAGTTCTGGGCACTAAAAATGTTCTAAAAAATTTTGCATAATATATCGAAAGGATTTTAGATATGGTTTCATTTATTTATGTTAATTTATCTTAAATCATCTCATAGAAAAAACTACTATAAACTAACTATTTGATAGTAAGTAATAATTATTGTCATCTATGTGACTGTTAGAACGTCTATTGTTTGAAATAATTATATTCAGCTCATTAAAAAACAAATTCAAATCATCTCAACACCTGATGACAAGTAATTAGATCCACCCATTCATTTATTTAAAATTCATTTGATGCTTCCTGTAAATAAATTAAAATAATATGTACGTCATAGTTATTATGCATAAATAGTTTTTTTCAGGAAGTCATTGTTTAATCGTGAAATTAAATTGTTGTAGAATATTTAGTGCTTATTTGTTATGTTTATTATTAGAAAATTTGGTTTTTAACAGCACATACGCTGTGAATATCAATTAGGAGGGACTTGTAGCTGGTAACTTTATGAAATTCAAATGTGTTATAGAACATTATAGGTATATTAAAATATAAAGAATTTTATTGTTAACAAATTTTTTCACAATATAATTTACTTCTAAACTCAAAAATTTTAAAGTAATCTGTGCTACTTGGCCGCTTCTAATAACCACCATTTTCAATCTTATCTGAGTGGTAGGTGGCAGTATATCCATTATAATGGCTATAAATCATACATATTTCTGGCCGCGTCAGGTACCCCGCAAGGGTCCGACGTAGGACCATTTCTATTCTTGTTATTAATCAATGAGAGTAAATAATATTTCTTTTGGGTAATAAATCATTCACATAATTTTATTAGATTTAAATTTTTTACTAAGCATTTGACTACTGCCGTATAATTTTCCCTGTTGAAATTGAATCCTATGTAGTATACAGTGTGTTAGCTAGAGCTATGAAAACATTCATGCTTTAAGTAGATTATATGTAGTAGGTATTGGGGCACTTGAGCCAGACACTACGTCACGCACTACGTCATTATCGTCAAGTAGGGGATCTGCATTACCGACAGTTCGGTCCCGGGATATTCAAAATGTGCTGCTGCCACCTAGTGACCAGTAGGGGGAGTTCGGAATATATTGGGCCTTTAATCGTGTAACAGTATTTATATTTTTCCGCAATTATTAATAAAGTTTTTTAACGAGAACAATCCGAAGTGTGTAGGGATCGAACCATCGATCTCTTGATTGTAAAGTCGGTGCTTTACCCGCTAGACCACTAACCAGTTATATCGAAGTTTCACTTGTTAATATAGACATCATTTTCCATTTAGACATGTGCAATTAATTTAAATAATCAATTTGTAGCTTTAAACATACATGTTATTGTCTATAGTATGATAATTTATTATAATTATATTGCGAATGCATTAAGCATTCATTGTAAAAAAGATGCAGTAAAATTGCGAGTAAAATTTTTTAGACTTTGAATGGCGAGGAAACACTAAAGAAAAAGAACCAATTTGCTATATAAACTTTACCTCGAAGCAGCACTATTTATGAGTTACAGGGTGTTAAAATTAATATATTTATTAAAAATTTTTGAAATACATTCAAACAAATTAGTTTATTTAAGAACATAAAGTATCCATAACGAATATTTTGTAACATATTCTGTGACACCAAACTAGGGAATAGCGTCTCCTTTATCTTTCCAAAACTTCTGCGACACTGATCTTATCCACTATGTTTGCAATTTTTTGATTCCTTAGTATTTTATACATTAAAACGTGGCCTACTGATTTTTTTCGGGATACATACGTACACTTTAAAATTTGCAATTAATAGTATTAATTTCTTACTAATATATTTACAGAAAAATTATGACTTTATTATTTTCCTTTTAGGGCAATACTGGAAATCATGGCGACGCTACGAAGAACACACTGTGTACGACAGTCGCTACGATGAAAAAAAGAAGACTTACAACCTTTGGACGTCCACCTATGAACACTCAGTAAACAGCAAGGGAAATACTGTCCACTTCAGCGACATATCTTGCATGGGGTCATTAAAATGGGCTTTCAATGAGTTAAAATTGCTGAAGATACAACTTAGACCGATTCTGGACGATCCCAAGAAAAGATATAAACAAATGAAGATGGAACTTCTTCTAGGAGATATTCACTCGAACTTTAGACTTAGAGAATACTACAAACCAACCAGTTTCCAGGTTGCTCTAGTAAAACAATCTAAAGATGAAACAGTTTATATTAATCGTCATTCCTATGTTATTAAACATTTGAATACGATCCCAATGAATATTTACACAAATGGAAAAACACCTCCTCATTTAATAGAGAAACCCCATTTACCTCCTTATATCTGGGGAGAGTGGACTTCGACGCGCTGCGAAGCGAGACCAATGGGACTCTACTTAACAAGAAGATTCTCATTCTATTCCGAAGATTCAACTTGGATTGGAGAACATAAATTCTTCTCCGACCCTTTTTGCAAAATACCAAAATTTGTAGTGACTGCTGCAGGGCACTTTATTTTGGACGGTCCAAGCAAGGAACTCAGAGGTACAAGTAACATAGATTTTCACATTGAAAAGGCTAGTTTAACCGTTTTAGATCAAAGAATGATCTATGATATGAGACTGCCAGGTATGTGTGGCAAAGACGAATGGGAGGTTAACGTTCCAAAAGAGCTAAGTTCTACTAGTGGTTGTGCTCAGTTAGGAATAACTCTTCCGTCAGTACTAAATGACGTCGTGAAGCTTGAGATGGACTACAGGGGATCCTGCTTGTTGTATTTGGGACAGGTTGAAACTGATAGTTTGCATTCAGCTTCTACTGAAAGGCCGTCAGCTTTTCAGTTGCCCCTGATTAAATGTGGGGAAGTTGCTACATACTCGCAAGGATTGAGAGACATTTTAACTAATAATATTTATTATAATAGTGCTAGTAGTATCAGGTTAAGTGTTTTTTATATAAAATGTTCACTTATTGTTTATGCTATATTTAGGTAATATTTTCATTATGGATTTTCGTTGTAAATTAATTTGGAAAGATGTTTGTATATATTGTACATAATATTTGTCGTAAGTTATAAAGCAGGGACAACATTACCAGTGATTTTAATTTGTAAGGCAATAACTTTTGTATATATTAAAGCCATTAAAATAAATGTAAATATAATAAATATCAAGATTTCTAGTTTAATATACATTTTTATTCGTATAGTGTTAAATACACATCAAAGGGTCACAAGGATATTCTTCTACATAATGCTATGTACTTCACATGAAACAAAGGCCTCCATTGTTATAAAATAACAGAACGAAAATTACCACTAACAAAAAAAAAGGAAAAAGAAGGAAAAAATACAGCACGTTTATACTAAAGGCGGAAAATTATTTCACCCGCGAGAAAGAAATGGTGAGCCCTTATTACCTGTTCGAGTGGTACAACAGCGAACAACTGACCTACATGGAACTTCGAAGAGTCTTATAAATTGTATCATACTGTTTGAGTACCGCTGACAATTGAACTGAATAACATTCTTTATAGATTTGATTCTTTAAGACGAAAGTTGTAATTTTACAATGGTCCGACTATACTAAATATATTGATTGAAGAAGCTCCCATTTATATTCTAACGAGAGTATTTTATGAACCTCATTCATTTTACAAGACTTTAACTAGGAATTAGAGCTACGACCAATTGAATGCTTCCAGGAGCGTTGGTTATTTAATTTTTAATACAACGTAGGTCGGGGCTTCTGTCCGCTAAGTAGTTGTTTCTTGTAAATCTTATTCAACAAATACAATGACAATATGTATAAATGAAACGTTGTCCAGTAGTCGCCATTGCTCAAAGGTAGAGTTGCCTTTTTATTTGTTTTTGATTATTTGATTCATATGGCTACTATTGAGACACGCAAAGATCTAAACAACAAACTATAGTTCGTGGTGGTTAGAACGGCTTCGCCGCGAAATGCGCGAAATGAAACAATGCCACGCGAGCTGCACTTGTGACTGTATTCAAAAGTTGGAATAAATTATCTACAAGAATAATTGTCGAAGTACAGGGTGCTTTTGAAATTTCAAATCAAGGATAAACATATCCGGAAAGGGTTCCTGTGAGAGCTACGACTCGAAGATTACACCCAAACATTGGTATTCAACTATTATTTCAGTAACTCGTTGAAATACAACTATAAGACTTGGTGTACACGATTCAGTATTAAGGGCTAATCACACTGTTGACTAAAATTAACTTCTCATGGGCATGCAGAGGTTGCATTTTTCTTGGTATATTTTTTACTGTTTAATTTCTTTATAACTTGTTTCCGAAATATGATTATTTGGACAAAATTGCACAATAATGGTAGTCTTTGAAAACTAGTTTTAAAATATTTACGTGAAAAGTCGGATTAAACGATTTATTGCCGATTCATTGTAGTGCACATGCATTAATTTCATTGAACCAGTTTCCCCTGTAGGTCGTTAGTTCTAAGATAGAACCAATTATAATTGTAAAGAGTACGTTTTTGTGTAATTCGGTCATATTTCAGCAAAAAAATCTAAAAAAAAATCAAATCAAAAAATTACGCCAAAAATATAACCCCTTCTTTAGAAAGCATTTTTTTAGCATATATGTTTGCTTTAACTTTTTAAATTCCAAACACGCCCCTGAAATTGTGTCCGGTATTTAAAATGTTTGCTCTTCTGTATTAATATTATTAAACCACTTAATAGTAATCAGAACATTTTTCTATAACCAATAACCTCAACGTTACTCTAAAAACTGCTATTCGTCGAGCTATAGGCCCACTACGTGGGCTGTATTACAAAGACAAATCTAACATTGTACGATAAATAAATACAAGATCTTTCCTGCTATAAGTAGAAATCGGGAGGTAGCGATAAATTCCAGAGACAACTTACGTATATATAATATTAAATACCTAATGGAATATTTCCAAACAATATGAAATGATGAAATATTCTTATGTACTATACAGTAAATCTGCTTTCTTAATAAAAACGGGAACAAAATATTAACCGTTTTCATCAGGTAATTGGATAGCTTGCATCTATAAAAAACAATTAGTTACTGACCGTTATCTTGACGGGTATGCTCGTTATTGTCGAGTGTTCAATAGCAATGTGAATGCATAGATAGATACAGAAGAATCCGCCCTGTCTATCACGTTTACGTCCACTGCCCCATGCTGAATACACTCTAAATGCGTACACGGAAAAAACTATTCTATATCAAAGGGATCGTTTATTCTTGTGAATTTTTATATATGTTACTAGAAAAATATTACTTGGCATAATAAATTATTATTGTTTCAATAATATACCAATTGTAACCCAAGAACAGATACATTTTTCAGTTTCGTTAACGCAAGTCTTTAACTCAATATAAGTTTTATTCCTTCGAAGTATAAGTATGTATTAAATATACTCTTAATAGTATACTTCTTTCGAGTACTGTTAACCGTGAGAGTCAGTATAAGGACATCTTGAAGTAAATTCTTACTTAAATATTTTTCTTGACATAAGAATACTACTCTTGGAATAAAACTACAAACAACTTTGCTGGAAGAATTATACATACTATTAATCCAATAACTGTTATCCTTGATTGAATACTTGCTAATCTCGATATGAAGTATGCTAATGTTGCAACAAGTATATCGCGCAGTGGTGGGACATAGAAAGCTATACCTTTGTCAAACAAAGACGACATACTTTACCTACCACGCGTCGAATTGTGTGTGCTGTACTTTGTTTATAGATGTTGATTATTATGAAATAATTTATATTTGTAAAGTTACACTTGAAAAAGAAATATATTAACATTACGAACTGTAAAATAAAAGTTAATGAGTCTACGATGAAAGAACTATTAGAAAGTTGGGAATTGGAGTCCTTAATTTCAATATTAGAAGGTAAGTTTAATAATTCTGGTTTTACTGCATGCAAGCTATTTTAATTACGTTATACTTTACAAGAAATGAATACACAACGTCACTATATTGTAGGTGAAAAGGTATTCATCTGAAGTTTAATGGTTGTGTATAGATTTCCCAAGTTATTTTCCTTTTTGATAATTTTTACTTGTGTATTATATACAATCTATAGTCAAGATCTGCATTTTTATGGTAGTGGCGTTTTATTATACAATACATATACAGGGTGACTGGTATGTCGGCTTATTCCTTTGAGGGTGGGTTAGTAGAACTCATTTGCAATTGATTTAGAGATCTAATAGTTTTTGGGATATTTTATTTTTAAAATAAAAAAATAAAACTTTCTTTAATATTTCAGTTTCCTGCGTTAGTTTACACAGTTATGTAACAAAAATTAGGTTAAATACTTTAATAAGATAAAAAGACGAGCTAAAAAACTACATTTGTGAAAAAAATTTCAACCTAATCGTACATTCTAGGAAACTATTTTTAAAACTTGATAATGCATTAAACGTGCAAATTATTTAAAAATTTCTCAACTTTATGTATTACTTTTCAAATGAGGTTTATATGAAGTTTTAAAAACTGTATTTTACTTCCATAAATAATACAAAATACTAGGTATAGGTAGAGCGTCCATTGTTCAAATTAAAGAGATACAGGGTGTTTCGAAAAACATGTGCCATCGCTTAAACGGAGATTCTACACTCAAATATAAGACAAATACACCTAATTCCTATCAACATCGGTCCATTTTTGCTTCGTTTCTGAGATAATGAAGTTTTATTTTTCTTTGCGTTAACTGTAAAAAATATATACCCCACTGATTTTTGTAGTTATTGATGGCCCAATTATGTAGAAAGTTAATTGCCGAAAAAATTTCACCTCTTGACAATTTTTAAATATCGGCATCGTGTAGAAGATAAATGCAATTTTTAGTCTTTTTAAGTCTATTAAAAAAATAAAATAATGCTATTAAATACCCTACATAAAAAAATTGCATTTATCTCCTACATGAAACCTAAATCTAACAAAAATCAAGAGGTGACTACTTTTCAGCAATTAACTGTCTACATAACTTTGAAATCCAAAACTAAAAAAAGTCAGTGATGTATATATTTTCTTTACAAAATTAACCGAAATAATAATAAAACTTCAACATTCTGCATTTTAAGTACGAAACAGCAATGGACCCATGTTGATAGTAAATATTTGTCTTATTTTTGAATGAAAAATCTCCACTTAAGCGATGACACATGTTTTTTGAAACACATAACGGCAAGGGAACTTTCTAAAAAAAAAAATAATTAAAATATATCAAAAACTGTTAGGTTTTGCATTATGCATATTATAGTTAAATCAGTTGCAAATGAGCTCTACCAACATCCCGTCAAAGGAATACGGCGACTTACCAGTTATGCCCCTTGATGTGTATCTATTAATCAATGACTTTCTGAAGTCATTGATAATAATTTATTATCAGTGTAGGATTTAAAGTTCTTTGTTCTTGCCAAAAATGCTAAGATAACATATTAATTATTATGTATTTTAGCTGCGTATTTACAGTTTGTATATATGCATGGAAATTTTGTGAATATTCAAATCGGTTTCATTTCTACAAAACTTGTTATGCCATACCTGTTTGAAAGTTCGAGCATATTTTTCTATTATATAGTTAGCTACAATGATTTGTTTAAATTATTTATACTTTAATAACATAAATAATTGTTTTCTAGGTCAAGAAAATTAACTAACGTTGGACAATTTACTGGAAATTTCAGAACAGATTATATAACTTATTCCTCAAATCGGAAAGAGAATAATATTCATAAAACACTTAAAAGCAGATAAAGAAATAATGTGCCTTCATGTGGTAAATTTGAAGTCTCATATACAGTGTGTTCACGAATTGATTGAATATAAAATTTTTTGTTTTTGGTTTCTTAATAAAACATCATTCTTCATAAAAACTTATTCTAATTCTGAAAAGTCCTTAGCCAAACCCAGAAATTCAAATTTGATTCAAATAATTTATCAGTTTTATAATACCACGCCAATGGAAGAATTGTGAAAGTGATTTTAATAAATATTTATGTTGTTAATTTTGCCTTTGCAACAATAATTTATGACAATTACACCAAGAGTAGACTTATCTTATTGAACTAGTTGTCTTAACAATGGCTTTTAATCCTAAGAATAATAAAAATCGTAAAACTAAATCTAAATGGAAAATTTCTGTCATACAAAATTATATTTAATTAAAAATTCTTGCACAGTCTTGAGTTAATGAGGAATGTGACAGTCATATACTTTGTATCTTGTTTAATAAGTGGTTTTGGAAGTGATTCTTTTTATTTAAGGTAAATGCAATAATGAAAATTTTAATTAACAACGGCTAACTAACAACGGACAATTTTTGCCTAACACCATTTCGAACCAAAGAAAGTAACAAACAAATTTCCAAAAATTAATGCCCTAAAATTTGTTGTGCCTTCACCTTCAATATTTTTCTCGGCTTACATTGTTTAATATTTTTAAACGATTCTTTCTAAACTACCGACTTCCTTCATTGATCTAGCTAAAGACATCATTTGTGATATGTTCACTTTTCATTATTGACACATCAAATATGCCTATTGTACTAGCTTTGTTAATTCAACTGTATTATACAGGATGGGGCATTAGTGCGTCCGACTTCGATATATCTAGTTCTATGACAGTTAAAAACTTGATTTAAAAACATAAGTAAACTAAAAAAAAAATTCTATAACCGGAAACTGTTTTCGAATATACAGTGTGAGCTAAGACGATCCTACAGGATCAAGTAACATTTTTTAAATGAAATGCCATATATATCAGAACATTTTTTCAAACCTGTTTATTGTCTCCTTTTAATCCTATATTATAATTGACTCTCTCCTAACCACTTGGATGTAATGATTTTTTTTTGTTAAAATCATACCATTTGTGTAAATGTGTGTATATTTTAAATATCACTACAATCACAACTATCGATTTTAAGAAAAAGATCTGTTAGTACAAGTTATAAAACATCTGTGTGATCACACTCAGCCATTTTCACTTTCTAAAAGTATACATGGTGGCCAAAAAGGATTTTTTAATTTACAACTTTTTGAACCGAATTTTCTCAATTTTTTTCAAACGGAATACCCTGTATATTTTTGGACGATTTGATGTAGGATTGAAAAACGAACAATTTTTGTACGTACATTCTATGGCTATTTGTGACCATTTTCAATTTATTGAACAATAACTGCAAAACTCAGCAATAAAAATTAAAAATGAGGGTTTTTTTCAAATAATTCAAGAGAAGGTAAGCGTGTTACATGATATCCATAAAAACATCACACCAACAACAATCCAAAATTTTAAGGAAAGGATAAATGCTTTTAGAAGTATCACTCCAGCCATTTTATGAACAGAAGAAACCTCATTACATTCCAAAGATGAACAGAAATGTGTGTCAGTCAAATTGGGCAACATGTGGAGCACTCTTTATAAACAATAGTAAATGGGTTACTAGTGACATAATTAATGAAGGTAAATTTATCAGACTAATATATGGATTAACTTTAGACAATCCCGAAATAAAAAATTATTATAACTTATTAAAAATGAACCATAAAAACAACATAGGTAATGACAAGAAAAGATACTATTGTTCAAAGATGGAGACTAAAATATTACAGCTTGGCATATCATAAAAGAAAACAGTGGCACAGCTGAAAATAAACGTTTTCCTGATAGGTTTGTTACTGATAACAGTGCAGATATTAACTCATTAAATGACGCTGCACATGAATTCAACAACTACTTTCTTGACTCTATAAATGAACTTACTGACAATATAAACATTAATGCTAATACACATTTAAATATAAACTGTTCTAGTAATATGTTTTTGGCACCTATCGAGATCAATGATGTAGTTAATATGATTAAATCCATATCTCAAAAGAACTCTGCAGGTTTTGATGGTATACCTTGTTCGCTGCTTGTACATATCAGTGAATATATTGCCGATCCACTGTGTAAATTAATTAATCTTTCTTTTATTGAAGGCACCTTTCCTTCCAGCTTAAAAAAAGCAATATTGGTACCTATACATAAAAAAAACGATAAGGAACTAATATCTAACTACAGAGCAATATCTCTACTCTCAGTATTTTCGAAGCTTTTCGAACTAGCATATGCCTGTCAACTTAAAGCCTATTTAAATAAAAATAATATAATATCTTCTAGTCAATATGGGTTTAGGGAGGGATACTGTACGCAAGATGCAGTAAATTCGCTCTGTCGAATGAGTTTCACGTTATTCAATTTGCTGATGATGTGACAGTTGCATCTGTGGCAAATAATGTTTCAGATCTATCGCGAAACGCAAACATTTGTACCTCAGTAATGGACAGATATTGTAATGATTTTGGTTTGAAACTTAACGGGTCAAAAACTCAAATGTTAATGTTTACCCATATTACTAGTGATTTTAGTTTATTATCTAAAATTGATCATTTATCTATAAAAAATAGTGACTCAGTCAAACTGTTATGTATATTAGTGGATCATAACTTAAATTGGTTTCATCATATTGACTATTTAATAAAAAAAATTTCTATTAGTTGCTATGTTCTACGGCAGCTTCGCTCTTATGTTAATTTTGATGTACTTAAATTATATTACTTTGGACATGTGCAATCATTATTAAATTGTGGCATTTTATGCTGGGGCAATTCTAGTAGAATGAATGATTTGTTCATAATGCAAAAAAAAAATCATCAGAACCACGATGTTCAAGCATCCTACCTATTCCTGTAGGGACCTGTTTCTCTCTCTCAATATACTCACGCTACAATCTTTATACATCTTATCGTGTTGTCTGTTTGTTAAATCTAATATTAACAAGTTCACTTTGTTTACAGATCGTAACATAAATTACAGTCTAAGAGATACCAATAACATTCTGTTACCAAAACATAAATTGTCCGTTGTTGCTAATGGTGTAACTATCATGCCCATTAAAATATTCAATCATCTACCCAACTACCTGAAAGAAATATCTTGTTTAAAGTTATTTAAATCAAAATTAAAAAAATTGTTGGTACATCATTCCTTCTACACTTCAGAAGAATTTAATATCTTCTCTTGAATTACAAAAAAAATATATATTTAATTTTTATTGCTGAATTTTGCAGTTATTGTTCAATAAATCGAAAATGGTTAAAAATAGCCATAGGGATGTACGTACAAAAACTGTTCGTTTTTCAATTCTACATCACATCGTCCAAAAATATACAGGGTATTCTATTTGAAAAAATTGAGAAAATTCAGTTCAAATAGTTGAAATTCATAACTGGTCGTAACATATTTTTTCTTAAAATCGATAATTGTGACTAGTGATTTTTTTTAATATACACCTGTAATTGACAAAATTTCAACAAAAAAAATCATTACATCCAAATGGTTAGGAGAGGGTCAATAATAATACAGGAGTGGAAGGAGTCCGCAAAGGGGTTTCGAGAAATGTTCTGATATACATGGCATTCCATTTAAAAAAATGTTAGTTGACCCTGTAGAATCTTCTTGGCTCACCCTGTATATTCGAAAATAATTTCCAGTTATAGACTTTTTTGTTTAGTTTATTAATGTTTTTAAATCAAGTTTCTAACCAACATAGACCTCGACATATCGAAGTCACTATTGCCCCACCCTGTATAAGAACATTTTTAATATCTACGTATTTAGACAAGAGATCACTCCTCCTAATTCTTAGACTAATATTTGCATCTTTTTCATCTAATTTGCAAATGCTCTTGTGCAATTTAATGTGTATTGTTATTATATTTTTTAGATGGACAATGTTACCAGGTCATCACTATTAGATATAACATCCGCACTTACAACAAACGCTGATAATATTGAAAAGGTGTATTTTTCTTGGTACGATTATATCTTATTTAGTACAATGTTGGCAATAAGTGGTGTTATTGGCATTTACTTTGGTTGTTTCGGTAAAAAACAAGACACCACAAAGGAATATTTGATGGGTGGAAAGAGAATGAGGGTTATTCCTGTAGCAATCTCTTTAGTAGCCAGGTAGTATTTTTGTCCCAAGATTAGTAACATTGACGTATCTAAAAATGATAGTTGACCTGAAAACTCTGGACAACTACCATTTTTAGATGTATTAATAATTAGAAATAGTGAAAATAAGTTAGAATTTGACATATACAGAAAAGATACCAGTACTCTAAGATATATCCCTAAGGACTCTCACCATTGTGCTCAACACAAAATGGCGAGTTTTAATTTTCTAGTCCATCGTCTACTCAATAAGGAGAGGTTTGAAAAAGAAAAGGCATTGATTAAGGATATAGCTACGAGTAATGGATATTCTGTAAGTTTAATTGATAAAATAATTAGGAAACGAAAGTTTAAAGAGTCGCTTCGAAATTCCTCGACCTTTCAAAATGAAAAAGAAAATCCGAAATTTTAATCGATTCCATTCGATCTTCGATTCACCCGTGGTATTGGTAAGATTTTTAAAGATATAGGTATGACAGTGGTTCATAAAACGGGAAACAAACTACAACAAGTTTTAGGCAATCCAAAAGACAAGATTGAAACATACGAAAAGTCGGAGATTTACGAAATTAGCTGTAAGGACTGTAATCAAAAATATGTTGGACAGACTAGACGATCAATTCAAACTAGACTCAAAGAGCATATGGCCCATCTCAAATATGGTAGAACAGATAAGTCTAGTGTAGCCCAGCATGCGTTTGAGAACAACCATAAAATAGATATTAACAATTTAAGATTAATTAGGAATGTAACAAATAATAGACAGCTGGATGCATTTGAAAGCTGGGAAATCATAAAGTGTAAAAATGGTATGAATAGTGACAGAGGGCCTATGCCAAATAGTCCGCTTTATTGGTTAGTGAGTCACGGTTCACAGAACCGTGACGGTTCGGTAAAACGTGACAATAATTTAGGTATAAATAGGGTAGATTGTTAGTATAAGTTTAGTTTTAATAATCTCCAGTTGATGCCAACTTGGTTAGCGAAACGTGCGTCGAGTGCAGTATATAGTGTTTTGGTGTTTCGTGGAAAACTACGGCAATGTTATCTTCACATCAACGGTTCCAACCCACTCCAGGCCCAAGATTTTGTTTCGAATATGTACCTGATGATAAACATTTTATACGAAAAATTATCTAGCATTATAAAAAGGTTTCTTTAGAGGGAATTGCTTTATTTTTCATTGAGTACAATTGATTGCTTTAAATGATTCTAAGCACGTAGGTCCGGCGATGCCGATATTGCTTATTCGAAAATACATGCATAGGACCACGGAGATCAGGACCGATCCTAGCAGGTGGCAAGTGCACGACATGGGCGACCGTTAAGGGGAAGTCCAAATAGATCAAAGGTCCAAAAAATCCCAATAATTAAAAACTAAATTAAAGAAATTGCCTAGAAAGATTTTATCGCGCTCCAAACGATGCCTCTGCTGCAGAACAGGGCAACTAACAAACTTGTTACAAACTTACACAGGATTATTACGGTTGAGTCTCAAATTCCCTGAAGTTCGTGTAAGGAAAAATCGAAATGTTTTGAGAACGAATCACGCGACGAAAATGTTGCATAGTGGTACGAAATCTCGAATCAGTGGCAGAAACCTAAAAAAAAGTTTCTATAAAGGAAATTTTAACTTTCTGGTTAGACAAATTGGCGTTTCTAGCGTCCCTTTCGACAATGACAAAGCAGCAGATGTTGCATCAGCTTTTGGAATCAATTCATAAATCCACGCTTGAAATGCTGCATTGACTGCACGTGATCTAAGAAAAATAACGTTGTTTTTACATGGGCACTAAAGTTAGTGAACTTGATCAATTCTAATTTGGAAAAATGGAGCCACTTTATGAAAGTAAGTACAATTAGTTTATCAGTTTAGTTTTTCATATTTACGACACAGAAAGTCAGAAAGACATTAAATATTTATTGCAAATTCACGAGATTGTGGCACACAAAATTATGTTCAGGTAAGTAAAAGTTAATTGTTCCACGGTGTTTCACAATCGGACAAATTTTACATTACTCTATACAGTCTTCTGTTATACATATCCAAAAATTAGCTGCTAGAAACTGCCAATGTTGTTTTTATGCATTTTTTTTATAATGAGGCGCTCAAATTCCACTCTGGAGTCGAAAAGTAATCTGTTTTTCATAGTAAATTACTGAAAAATGTTGTTTAACAATATTAATAATATTTTTCACATTTTGCTGTCGTTTATATTGAAAAATTGATTTAAAAAAGTATTTGTTAATCAAGTTTGAACAATTAATGAGTAATTTTGTTACACGGCAAAATTCCGCTAGACAAATATTGCGAATAATTTATCTTATTTCATTGTTAACATCCTGTCCCCTTTACATCGTTGGATTTGTTGAGTCCATCCTGGGTACACTACATTAATTGAAAGGTGGTAGTACGCAGGTACCAATCGTCAAATTCTGATTGCCATTATTTGAATACCGAGGCAGTATCTCCCTCTTGCTTTAAAAGGTTGTGAAGAACAAGGACGCAGACCTGATAACTTTAATTCTGAATGAATTTCCGCAAACCAAATTTGTCGGCGGAAGAACCGGTAAATTTGAACTTCCTATGTAAATATGGATATTGTTTAAGTAATGTATATGGCTGGGGAAAATGTTGTTAGATGAGGTAGTGTTAGTGATTTTGGGGGTGCAAACAATGAATGGTGTGTAAGGAATGTAAAGTTGTATGCGAGTATGAATGTAAATGTATGAATGTAGGCGTTCGTTGTGCGCATTCTTGGGAGGCGACTTCCTGTTTCGTCTCGATATTGTTTTTTTTGGAACTTAAAAAAAAGAGGGCCAAGATAAGAGGTGAACTGGTAGCCATTTGGCGAGTGGAAGAGGTGTCTTGAGGGTACTTAGTTATTTTTATAAAACTATCCAGATATTTGCTGAGATATAATCCTCAAAGCACTAGTTAAGTTGTGCCGGTAATATTTGTGTGCGGGTGACAATTAGCAATTTTATTGGATTTGTTCTTAAACTCGTCTATGGCATATGTTCGCTCGGAGCCCACTAGTTGCTCCCAGTAGTCCCAGAAGTTTTGCTGAGAAGAACCTAAGTTTGCGGTTCTTCGTCTTCCCTTCTTCGTTGTTGGAGAGGTTACTTCTTTGGTTCTCCAGTGATTTTTGTTGGGTATCAAGTATTTGTACCAGATTGGCCGTTTGGATTCCATCCCTCCGGATTTAGGCTCTATTCCAGTAGTTATGTTGAGGTATTTCCCCAGCATTCAGGTTGTCTCGTGAGTCTCCTCAGCCCCGCTGATTGCACTGCGTTGGGAACAACCAGCGCGACGTCCTGAACCGACTGCACAATCCATGGTTGGCCCCACTCGTTGTTTACCACCGACCACCGCTGGATGTACAGCTAAGTATAGAGCAATGTTTCTACCGGTGGCATATCATTATATGCATCTATTATTGTGCATCTGGTATTCATACATGTTTGTTATATTACTAATTTCCGTCGCCATATCTAAATAAATCTACGTATATAAGGGTTGGGTTATTTATGGGATTTCTGTTATAGAACATAAACTATTATTGTTATTTTTTTTATTTTGTTTGTATAGATTGTACAGGGATGTGTGCATATATTTCCTTTTAGTCATAGAGTATTTGAGTACCAATAATTAATTGCAAATGAATATAACTATATTTATGATGGAAATAACTGCATACATTTCTTTTTTTTCTTGGTTATACAGTTGTACCACTAATTACAGATATATCTTTCCTAATTGGAGTTATACCATTTTCCTCGATTTTGATAGCAGCGTCTTAATTGACTCGGTTGGTGCCATATCCAACAGCTGACTTGTGTAATCATAATTAGTGTTAAATAAAATCATAGCATTTGGAATTGTGTATAGATTTCCATTCATTGTGTATTGTGTGCTGTGTGTGTTTAACCAACAATCGCCTGGAAAGGCTCAAGGAAACCCACCCCAGCTCGAGCTAGTCGTGCAGTGGGCCAATTCGTGGAAGAGAGCCATTGTATTGGCGCACTAAAAACAAATATTTTTGTTACAATATTTCTCTGCTCTCACTTGTTATATTAAAAATTTCTTATTTAATTTTAATCCCAAGGTAGTAAATTTCCTATATTTATATATATATTTTTTTTTTATATTTTTTTTTGTAACAATTTACAATGTTATATAAAATTAACTAATGAAACTGGTTTCGGGTTGGAATATGTTTTTAAAATTCTTTACTATTTTGTTTTTGGAATAAACAACCGATAGATATAACGTTTTCCAATCTAAAATCTTCAATATTACTGCAAGCCTGCGATCTCCAAATGATGATGTTTTTTTGTATTATACTTTTCTCGAAATATTTATTCTGAAACAAAAAATCCTTACAATATTATATTGAAAAGAATAATGAAAAAATCGACAACATGGAAAACGTTTTAATGCGGCTTTTGATATTGTCAGATCCTTATATTACGAGTTTGTGTAAACTACCCGCAAAAAATGGAAATTGTTATTGCCAGAAGCAATAGCAATCTTAAAAGCGTCAACTGAAGAATTAGATATACCGATTTTAACGAGCGATGACGATAGCGATGATAATGACGATGATATAATGATGATAATTGTAATTAAAAATATGTTGTATTTTATGAAGCTGATGTATTGGGCCTTTTTTATGTTTATTCAATGTAAAAACTCAATTTCATAAAAATTGGATCAATTTTCAATAAATTTGTCCGCCATTTTGGATGCGCCTTTTTTGTTTTTTTTTTTTTCAAAATTTGACTTCAGATTCGTAATCAACGCCCTCGAAACCTAAAGGAAACTCAATTTCATAGAAATCTAATCATATTTCGATAAATTTGTCCGCCATTTTGGATCCGCCATTTTGTTTTTCAAAATTTGAATTCAGATTCATAATCACCGTCCTCAGAAACTCAATTTCATAAAATTTGATTCAAAATTTCTTACCACTGTGTGTTGTGGACCTTAATGAAAATTTTAAAATAAACTTTTATTATGCAATTTTGGATATCGCGATTAATTACGCTTTCAATTATTAGGTTCATTGTTCACTTGGAATGGGTTAAAACTTTTGATGTGAAGATAACACTGACGTAGTTTTCCACGAAACACCAAAGCCTATATACTGCACTCGACGCGCGTTTCGCCAACCACAGATCTGGAATATTTAAAAAAATGTTGCATGAATTTAAATAATAAACTTCAGGTAACCTAAGATAATAACATTAAAAATGATTTAGAGGGAAGAGAACTAGCTATTCAATGAATTACTATCTTTCCAAGACCTTTTGCCTACCCAATTAAAACTAATAGGAAATGTGCAGTAATTTGGCTCCCATTTCAAACGAAAATGAAATTAGTGAAAAGTTATATCTTAATAATAAATGAATTCGCGTCAAAAAAAATCACGGCGAGTTTTATTATAAACATGGAATTTTCTGTTCATTTTTATTTTACGTGATAAATACTTAATAGCTAGTTATAAGTGCCATATGAGGTATTTTCTAGCACGCGTCTGAAAGTTACAGAACGAACCGAAGGTGAGTTCTGTAAACAGACATTCGTCTGTTTACACAACTCACCTATAAAAATTATAAAATACAGATATGGCACGTAT
This sequence comes from Rhamnusium bicolor, assembly GCA_029963845.1. Lineage (NCBI taxonomy): Eukaryota > Metazoa > Arthropoda > Insecta > Coleoptera > Cerambycidae > Rhamnusium > Rhamnusium bicolor. The sequence continues at coordinate 96,969 of JANEYF010003933.1, forward strand.
AATATACAAGATTTTATCTACCTCTAACTCGGACTTTAAAGCAACTTTCTTTATTTATAACATCTTCTTTTAATAAGTTCGTTAATTCCGATATTCTACAGGCACCCGCCACTCCAAAAATCAGTAAGACCTTAAAAAATAAATATTTTGTTGAAACAGTAAAAAAGAATATTGAAAAAAAGTCACCGTTAAATCCAAATATATTTCATTGTCGGCTGTTTGTAGAAATGTTGTTATATGTTTCTTGGTTAAAATTTTAGATTTTTTCGGCTTGTAGTCCCCCGATTTTCTTTCAAGCATAGCAAATAAATTTGCACATTCTTTTATGTCTACGTTTTTTCTTATTGATAGTTCTGTTTTTAACATGAAATAATAACTTCAAAATGAAGTAGGTTTACGATCCTTACTTAGTTCGTTGAAATATGCTAGTAGAACTTTTTCACCAGTTATGTCCTTAATTTTCTTTTCATGGCACCATTTCTCATATCTCTCAAATACTAAGGCGTACGCGAGACTTCTGTGTAACAAGGCCTAGAATTGCTTCAGATGCACTTTGTTTGATATCTGCAGGCAAATCTTCGTCGGAAAAACTCATTTTTATAGAATTTATTTTGATTTTAACGTTTTCAATACGTTTTTGGTAATAACTAAGTTAATAACAATAGCTGTTTGTTGATATCTTCTTAGCAACCGTCGGTGTCGGTTGCTTCATCAACCAGCCAATTATGCCGCGGGTGTTATGAGTCCAACCCAACAGTGACAGACATCATAACTTATGACGTTTGTCAGTGTTGGGTTGGAGAATAAAATAATCACCAATTTTATTAGTTTTTTTTACAATATAAGTGAAATATTTAGTGAAAGTCTAATTAATTTAATTACGTGCAGTGTAACAAGTACTGAATCCTAAGTCAAAAAAGTGTGGCTTAAGTTTTATTGAAGCATACAATTGCGTGCTTTTTTTATAAAATGCGTGCGATAAATATATATTGCATTAGTGCTATAAACAACGTCATTATGATATTGAAATGAGTGTCATATATAACGAGCGTAGATAAAATAATATTATGTAATTTTTCTTGTTACTTGAAACACATATTATTATGATCTCGAAGAAAATAAGCCAAAAAGTTGTTACAGAAAATTAAAAATAAGTATTTGTGTTGCATGTTGTTTTTACTGTACGTTGTTACATTATAAACAAATGAAGAATTACTTATACAGGTAGATAATTTTTCCTGGTCTCACCTACTTAATGTTTTTGATATTTTTGCAAAAATATTTTTTTTTATCAGGGCGGCAAACTAAACATACGCACGTGGGCGGCCATAGGTCTAGAATTGGCCCTGCCGGAGATTTATATAGAAAAATTATTATTTTAGGTGTGTACATCAGTTAACGTGTTGTGCACTAATTTAATTAGTTTAGTTATTTTTAGCATATATTATACTTACTTATAGAATATTTTTATGACGAAAAATTCTACTAGAAATGATTTTTAGCCACACCTCAGGAATCACTCTCTTGGCCTTACCAGCTGATGTATACGTTTTTGGTGCTGCGTATTGGTTAGGAGCAATTTCTATGATAATTTTGGCAATAATAACAGTCTACGTATATCTGCCAGTCTTTTTCAACCTACATTTAACAAGTACTTATGAGTACTTGGGAAGGAGATTCGATGAAAGGACAAGAAAATGTGCCTCTTTCCTCTTTGCTTTGGCTCTGTTTGTTTATTTACCTATAGTCATTTATATACCAGCGCTAGCTTTCTCAGCAGGTAAGAATATAGTGTACAATACATGGTAAAGATTTAAAAAAAATCGCAAAATAGGCCTTTAAATTATAATCCGCATTGCGAGAAATAAAAATATCTAGGGTTTTTGAAGACAATAAAGAGAAATCTATTTCAATTAATGTATTGTATTGTTAATAATGAATACACAACATAATAAAAATATTTTGTATAATTTGTATTAGATTATACAAAACATGTCGTAATAAATTAAATCGTTCTGAATTATTTCAGCAACCGGTATTGATATCCACATCATCACACCAATTGTATGTGGAGTATGCATTTTCTACACCACACTGGGTGGACTGAAAGCTTTTGATTTTCTCAGACACGCTTCAATTTTCCGTCACTGTTGCAGCAATGACAACTATTTTCTTCCTTGGATTAAAAGCTACAGGAGGAATCGGAAATGTCTGGCAAACTTCTCTAAATAGTACGCGTTTGGACATTTTTGAGTAAGTATAAGTTCTGAATATTTAAAGAGAAATTTACAATCAGCAATTAAAAATTAATTATCAGGTACCCACACTTTTCTTTTGCCAACATCGATAATAGAAAATAAAGCTCACAAATAATTAAAATATGCATCGCGGAGCACTGGATATGTAATGATAATCTTAATAATATAAAATTCTCAAACTACAACATAGCTAGTTATTTCTCTAGTCAATCAAATACATGGTGGATCTCTAATACTGGTAAATTATAAAATAAAATCAATTGAAATTCCTCAGATACAGCAGATGTTAATAAAAGGTCATATAGAAATATGTGCGGTAAGTTGTAAGACTGACAATAAAAAGTATAGTAATTGTATCATATAGGCCACCAAATGATGAAGTGGGCATGTTTATTATGAATCTAAGACAAGCATTAAATATTGCCCATGATATATCAAGCAATATTATATTATGCGATAACTTTAACATTGATTCCATGAGAAAAAGCTTTAACACCAGCATGGTATATGATGTATTTTACTCTTTTGAATTAAACCTAACTTCATCTGACCGCACTCGCATATTTACAAATGTTCATAATTATACCAGCCTCTACATCGACTATATGGTTACAAATTTACCGACTAGTATATATAAATGTAAAACATTTAATCTTAATATTGCTGATCACCTTTGACAAATATTACGTATTCAAACAAATGTAATTAGTCAGAATTCTACTTATACACCACTGGTGGTTGATATAAGATGTGTAAGTGAAGAAAATATTAGTAATTTTAAATTTGAGATAACTTGGGTTAATTGGACAGAAATGCAGAATTTTAATGTAGATGACTCTTTCACCACAATTACATGGTGTGTTGATGTTAGTTGTCCAATAAGGAGAACTACTATAAATAGTAACCAAGACCTAAATCATAGGATAGAATGGTTGACAAATGATCTAATTCATCAGGGTAACTATTTAAAAAACCTTTTTTTGGCTAATGACTAATCTTAAAACCACTGACGTAAAATTACTTTATAATAATGAAAAAAACAAAATGCAGAAATAATATCAAATTTGCTAAGCAACATTTTTACAAAAATAAAATAATGCAACCAAGAGGACAAAGGAAACATGGAAAATTGTCAATAATAAGCTAGGTAGAAGTAAATTGAAATGTAACAACATTGTATTAAATTACAATAATGAACAAATAGTAGAGGAAAATACAATAGTAAACATATTAGTAAATCATTTCTATGTCGATGCAAAAAATAAATTAACTCAACACTTTGGCTCAAATCTATCTTTGCCATGCATTACTTCAATGTATAAGGAACATACTATATATTTCACACCTATAATCGCTGATGAAGTTAATAAGGCGTTAACAAAACTGAAGAATAAAAAATCTGCTGGCTTTGATGGATTAATAGCAAGTGTAATGCAAAACATTAAAGGTACTTAATTGATCAACTTGTTTATTTATTTACTCTGTCTCTCAATGAAAGACATTTTCCAAGTATTCTTAAGCAGGCAATTGTAATACCTCATCACAAAAAAGGATGTCAGCTTGACATTGAGAACTATAGGTAAATCTATGTAATACGCTTTTTATCGAAAATCTTTGAAAGGATCGTATATAATAGACTGACGTCATTTCTCGAGCGCAATAATATTCTTACAACATGACAACATGGATTCAGGGCCGGCAAATCCACAGAGACTGCATCTTGCCATTTGTTGTAATATGTTTATGCAAAACTGGATAAAGGTTTTTATGTTGTGTCACTGTTATTCGACTTATCAAAAGCATTCGATACTGTTGATAAAAACATTTTATATCATAAATTATTTAATATTGGTCTAATGGGGAACACTCTGGCTTGGATCTTGTCATATATGGAGGGCAGAATACTTAAAGTAAAACTGAATGGAGTAGAGTCAGATGTGCATGATATAACAATTGGAGTTCCGCAAGGTTCTTTTATGAGACCGTTAATCTTTATGCTTTATGTTAATGATCTACCGAACCATCTCAGCCAAGGTTATATAATGATTGCTGATGACCTCACAGTATCTTTTTCAGCAGAAACTGAGAGACTGCAAGAACTAGTTTGTAATGTACTTCAAGATGTTAGTTCCTAATCTCACAGAGATAAATTGATATTAAATGACAGAAAGACGGTATTTATAAACTTTTATATTCAAAGACCGTTGCCACATAATATAAACTCGTATGATAGTATCAACTTATCAAACAGTACTAAATTACTGGGTATACATTTAAATGCTAAAATAGCATGGAATACTCATATCGAACAAAGCCTACAGTTGAAATGCATCTTAGACACATCTGGTCTTCTAGATACTTATTACGCACTTGCTTACTCACACATACCTTATAACATAATATGTTGGGGCAGTGCAAAAGATAGAGATAATGTGTTTATTTATCAGAAAAGGCTTTTCAGACTTATATTTAATATGACATATAACGAGAGCTGTAGAGAAATATACAAAAATAACAAAATTCTTGCAACACCGTGCATATTTGTATTAAAATGCCTTACATATATTAAAAGATATTTGGATTTATTTGAAAAAGGAAATGATTATCATTCATATTAGACAAGATATGGAGTGTTATTAAGCATACCAATTCATTCCACAATAAACTATATATAATACTTATAAAAATGCAGTACAAAATTTGCTCTTAGATGGAGGTTTCTCTAGCATACCTGAATTTATATATATATATATATATATATATATATATATATATATATATATATATATATATATATATATATATTTGCCCGCTGAGTAGTTGTTTCCTTCAAATCATATTTAATCATATATATATATATATATATATATATATATATATATATATATATATATATATATATATATATATATATATATATATATATAAAAAACAATGAATTATCGGGTAACGCCCGCAAAAAAGAAAAAATTGCACGGTGGAAAATGCAAAAACTGCAAATGGCAGAAAGATGCAAACCGTGGACACGTATTTCTGACTAATTGGTCTTCATCAGCACGGTGTAGCTGCAACGCGGGCAACTATAAAGGTGCGACTGGCTCCCTGTCAGTGGTTTTCCTTTAGTGTATTTTTTTGAGTTTTGTCCATCATTTTAACTCAGCTACACCGTGCTGATGAAGACCAATTAGTCAGAAACACGTGTCCACGGTTTGCATCTTTTTGCATTTTCCACCGTGCAATTTTTTTCTTTTTTGCGGGCGTTACCCGATAATTCATTGTTTTTTTACTGTAATGTAAATAAACACGCGTTTAACTCTTTTTCTGTACATATATATATATATATATATATATATATATATATATATATATATATATATATATATATATATATATATATATATATATATATATATATAATATATATAGTTCTGCATCTTAGTGGTGAATAAAGTATTAGTATTAAATTACAGGTTAATCAACATTTTCTTTACAACTACTTGTTGATCTAGATGATTATTTTAATTATGGCAATTGAGTTTTATTAAAATAATTTAAAATTTTTCAGTTTCGACATTGATTTTACAAAAAGAGAGACATTTTGGGCTATTGTTATTGGATTAACAGCGCATTGGGTGGCACACACCAGTGTTAATCAAGGATGTACGCAAAAATTTCTCTCTGTGGCTACTTTGGATGATTCAAAAAAGTAAGTTTTATATTACCGTCCTTCTTCTTAAGGCGGCATTGTCATCAGGTGACCAACATAAACCTGTAAATCGGTCTTAAACTTTTTCTATCCAGAATAACCAAAACCAAAAACAATAATTTTGTTTTAAACATGATGTATGGTATGTGGCAAAAACCTTGATTTTCTTACAATGTGTCATAGAAAATGTATATATTTCTTCAGTCAGTATCTCAGTATTTTTTTCCCTTGCATTAAATTCAGTTCTTTTGGACCTTAATATCAATAAAGATTACATTCCGTAAGAGCCATCCAGAGGCATATAGTGTCCGACTACGATTCAGCCCTAAGGCATGGTACACCTACTTAACATCGATTCTAATTTTTTTTTTGTTACCAAAACTAACAGAAATTGTATCCTTTTTCTCTTAATCGCGTATTTATATTATTTAAATAATTTGTATCCAAAACATAACCGCATTTCAAGCACCCCCACAGAAAGAAAGGCAAGTGGGATTAAGTCTGGTGATCGGGGTGGCCATCTTGTACGTCGTCTTCTTCCGACCTGGAAAGTGTTATTTAAATAATTTTTGAGGTGCTAAACATCATGAGCTGTTGGAAGTAAATGTATAAACATGTAAATTTGAATACAAAGTTGAAACCTATGTTGTTTAAGAGTTTTTCGTACTCAAAATTGGGATACAGTATTGTCTAGAATTAGCTGTCAGGCGGAGAAATAAGAAATTTCAGTTGATGACAGCAAAATATTGAAAGGTTTGTCTGTGGCTGATTTTGGCTTTCTCGGTCACAAATTCTTTTAACGGAATTAGTATCTCGAAAGCACTTTATTATTTTTGAAAACAGATCTGCTAATTGATCCCTATTACAGTCATTTTACGTAGATTATGCCTATAGAAAGTTAAAATTGTTTAAGTACTGTAATTAATAGTCACTACAGTGCCGTTTCAGACGTGTTTGAATCTGAAGTTGCCGTCTTCCAGAAACGACTATTCAAGTGTAATAACTTATTTCATCTTGTAAGTACACACAATACATTTATATAAAAATTTATTTTTAGAACAGTTTTTTATTATTGCTTTGGCATGATGGTGATGAAAACTATGTGTGTTCTGGGTGGACTAGTCATGTATACCAAATATGCTGACTGTGATCCATTTACTACAAAACGAGTACAAAGAAACGATCAGCTTCTTCCATATTATGTAATGGATGTGGCTGGAAGTATTCCTGGTTTATCTGGATTGTTCATTGCCGGAATTTTCAGTGCTGCTTTAAGGTAAATAATGTATCTTATCTTCGAGTATATAGTAAAACTACGGAAGTGCTAACGGGGGCATTTATATGAGCAATTTACTTTTGTACAGGAATGCGTAAATAAAATTTCCTCCAGATGAAAGAGTAGGATCAAAGTTGTAGGAAATGTTCTAGCGATTTCTCATATTTTGAAATCCTCGCCTTCTTCCGATTACAATAATATACATACATCATATGATTGTTCAAACAGTTTGCACAATATTGTGCTTTGAAATTGTGATTGTTGCATAATGAACAAACACTAAATTGCCATGAAAAAATCAAAACAATTATTCTAATATAGTTGTGTTTTAACATTGTTAAGAAAAAATTGTGTACTATTCTTACAGTATTAATGAAAAAAGGACATTGTCTCTCAGGAAATCTTCGTACGTATTCACGACCAGCACACAGCACACTCTTTTCACAGTAAACAGCGCTCAACAATAGAATTTTTTTCATTAGTACTGTAACCACTTTTTTCTTAATAATGTTGAAACACCACTACCACTGTTAAACCATATTACAATAATTGTTTTGATTATTTCATGGCAGTTTAGATTTTTGTCCATTGTGATATTGCATCACTATTTCAAATTACAATATTGTGCCAATATTGTTTGAACAAACGTAATCAGAAAAAAGCGAGGATTAAAAAAAAATGAGAAATATACAGGGTGTTCTTTTTAAAAAGACTAAAGTTTGATTTATACCTCAGAAAATGAGAAATTCTATTATTTTCTGACTAGTGCGTTGAAATTGCAAGAAAATTGTCTACAACTTTGGTCCTCACCATTTTTTTCTAGGTAAAAAAAACAAAAAAGTTAAAGGTAGTAAAATGTTACGTGCATAACCCTGTACACCGTATCATCTCAGAAATATATCATAAATATTATTTAGAATATTAAAATATATATCTGAATTACATTTACAAAATATTTAAAGATAAGATTTTATTTTTATGTGTTGATAGATAATATCGAATTAAAACAATTCATTTAAATAATTTACATAAGTATTATATAATTTATTAATATTATTTATCTCTAATATCTACGTACACGTCTAGGTTAATTATTAATAATGTTTTTTTCTTAATATTTATTTTTCGTTGTTTATAAATACAAACGTAATTACACAATATATCAACATCAAGTTAGTCTACATTTTTAAACAGAAAATATCTTGTGCTAAAAATGATTTATATGATTTATTTTCATTTAATCATTAGATCTTTGAAATTCGATAGACCGAGTTAAACAATTAACTACAATTAATTCGAAAAAAACAAAAGACGTAAAAAATATAAAATAAACTCATCAAACTAACAAAAGTTATATATTTATATACTTACATAATTATGAATTATATAACTATGAGTTATACAACTAAAACATACATATGTCTAATAAAAAGCTCATAATTATGACAAGATTAGGTCTATATTTAATGTTCCACAAGGTTCCACGTTAGGTCCCTTGTGTTACGTTTAATTTGTCAACGACATTGCTCATGTTCTAAATTGCCAATTCAATGTTAATATTCTAACTGGATTTACCTAAAACAATTTGACTTTCAGTAACGAATACTGGAAATTTAAATACTGTATAATATATTCGTACTTAACGAACTAGAATCATTTGACTTGACCTTGTAGAAAGAGCTTTTGAACGTAAACTGGCTTTTAATTTTTAGTACGTTATCAGGTAATTTAAATTGCTTAGCTGGTACAATTTATGAAGATTTTCTTAAAGGGAGGTTAGAAAAGAAAGGAAGGCATAGGAATGCTGGATACATTTTGAAACTGCTTGTGGTCATAACTGGGGTTATCAGTACTTTGATGGTCTACGTGGTAGAAAACCTAGGAGGTTTACTGTCTCTCTCTATTGGGTTGGGTAGTGTAGCTCATGGACCCCTTTTAGGAATGTTTACTCTTGGTGTGCTTTTCCCAAGAGCCAACGCAAAGGTATAACATTTTTGTGGTGATTATTATAAATTAGATAAATTGTAGATACTATTTTTTGTTGCGAATCTTGTGTAAACCAGCGACTGTTTGTAAGCTTCCCAAAAAATATGTAGCGATAAATAAACTAGAACATTTTTGCAAATAATAAATGTAACGCGTGATGGGTGTTTCAATAAGAGCGCAATATTTCAAGGCTCAATAAAACATGGTTTTCTGTAGCAAAGTATTGAAATATTTATTGAGTTATAATGTAGACATTTGGGACTTATGTATGGAGCAACACATCTGGTAAATGGTTGCCACGGCTTTGTTGGCGCATGCGTACTCTTTTGGCGACATTTTGAATAATGATGTTGCATTCATGCGGCGGTATTTCGTTGATATATCGTCTAATTTCAGCCTTCAATGCCTCGGTGGTCGCGAGCTTGTTGGCATAAATCTGTGACATCAGATAACTCCACAGCCAAAAGTTCAAAGGTGTTAAATCGCAAGAGCGTGGCGGCCAATTCTGGTTACCAAACCGAGAGATGACACGACGAGGAAAAGACTCGTGCAAGACCTTCAATGTTTCACAGGCGGTATAGCAAGAGTCATCGTCCTGCTGGAACCACATGTCATCGAGAGCAATATCTTCCAATTGACTCACAAAAAACTGGGTTATCATAGCATGATAACGATCGCCATTCACCGTTACTGCATTACTTGCCTCGTCTTCGAAGAAAAATGGCCCAATGACTCCTCCAGACCACAATGCACACCAAATAGTTACCCGTTTTGGATGCATGGCTTTATCATACAACATTCATGGATTTTCTGAGCCCCAAATGCGGCAGTTTTGCCTGTTAACGAAGCCATCGATGTGCAAATGGGCCTTATCACTGAAAATGATATCGTCCACAAAATCGGCATTCACTTGTTGTTCAAGGATTCAGTTGGTGAACTCTCTTCGCTGTGTCTGTTGGCAGAAGTTGTTGAGTCAATTTGACTTTGTAGGCATGAAGATGCAAATCTTTAGTGAGGATACGCTGAAGAGTGGCTGTTGTAACGTCCAATTCTTATGCACGATGATGAATCGACGTCCATGGACTCTCGGCCATGCTCTCGCGAACTGCCATCATGTTTTGTTCTGAACGACCTCTACGAGCTTTTGTTGTGTGTTTCACTACACTAACCGAACCAGTACTTACAAATTTTTAGATTATTCTTTTCACAGTAGATAAATGAGGAACATTATTTCAACCGAAAATTGGACACACTTTACGAATTGTGGTAATCAAACTTTCACCATTTTGAAAATAATGTTTAACAATCAGGAGGACGTTGTTCTATCGTGTAATGCTCCATGTTTACTAACTCCCATCTGTCTCCTATCGACCTGGCACGTCATATTCTTGTGACATCATGATAGCCAAACTGGCGCGCAATTCAAATCTTGCGTCTTATTGAAACACCTTTAATAAATAAAGATAATTAATAACCTATTACGGGCAGGCCTTGGTTATCTTTCATTTAAAAAATATGTTATCCTTGTTTATAAATATGGTTGGTCAACCTTGGGTACTTTCTGGATGACACTGATAGATGACAACGTTCAAATGAAATCCACCACAATTCTACTCGTATATCAGTAATTTTTGTTTTTAAAGACCAGTAGATGGTACATTACCAGAAGCCTTTACTTGACTAACTATATTTCATATAAACAAGGCTGTTACGCGTAGATCTTTGTTGGAAACTGTCATTCTGACTGCAGTGATATCACTATTTAATCTACTCTGCGGACTCCAATCATAAACTTGCTGAATATGAATTGACAGAAAAGAACAAATAAACCATCTACGACTTGTATTTCTAGTGTCTTTTTATTGTGATTCCTTGCTAATAGTAATTACGGAGAAAACTCTTGTACTCATTCTTTAATTTCCATGCTATTGTAGATTGAACAAAATTAAAACAACAACAAAAATGTATCGTACAACAAATACCTTATGACCACTAGACTTTTAGGAAAATTATTATAATAGTTTTTATTCCTTTTGATCGCTTTGTAGATTTGTACTGCGACGAAACTCTACTTGTTTATTTAGCATCAAAAACAATAAAGAACATTATGGTAAGTTTTATCTGAGCTCAAAATTTGTCTTTACGCGAGGAAAGGTTAAAAGAAATATGTTTATTAAGTACAAATCTTTTGTAAAAATACAATAACAAAAAAAATATATATATATATATAATGAACCGAATGAGTTTATAGGGTGCCTTCTATGGAGCTGTTATAAGTATGTTTGGTATGGGAACAATTATTACTACTACTAACTACTATAAGTCTCGGAAGATATTGAAATATCCGACTAAACCTGTATCTATAGATGGGTGTGATTTCTTTGTAAATTCTACCATTACGTCTACTTTCAATTCCACGTAAGTATTCTATGATGTTTGATATATTGATAGCATTTTAAGTAAAGCTGGGAATTTTCCAGATTTCTTGAAAGTATTCGAATATTCGTTCGAAAAAATATTCGAATATTCGAACTATTCGGATATTCGAATATTCGGATTATTCGAATTATTCGAATAGGTATTCGAATTATTCGGATATTCGAATATTCGGATATACGAATTATTCGAGTATTCGGATATTCGAATAATTCGAATTATTCGAATACCTATTCGAATAATTTGAATATTCGAATACTCGCATTATCCGAATTATTCGAATAGGTATCCGAATAATCCGGATCCTCGAATATTCATTATTAATAGGTATAGTACTGAATACTAGTAAATAGTGAATATTCTATTTGAGTATTTGGTTGGATAGACCACAATAATAGTCGTAACGTAATCCACTAAGCAGGCAATTTGATTTGCTTTCCATACCCACAATAGGTTATGTCTCCTGTGCATGTGCTTTAAGGGTCATAATTATTTAGTTAGTATTTTATTTTAGGATTGAGGCGCTATTATTCACATTTAACTATTGAGGCTTAAATAAAACGAAAACAGAGCTAGTTTAGTATAGTTCTGTATCATAACTATTTTTCCTTTTCGAAAAAAATAAAAGTGCTCTAAAATTAGAATGTTTTTAAAAAAGACGCAGATTGTGAAGGTAAAACAAATACATGAAAAGTCAATAGTTAAATATTTACCGGTTTTCTAAAATTTAAAATTTAATTTTAACCACTGCCTTTCAGAATAAGGTCGAGGCGAGAAAGAGATGGAATAGTTTGACTAAGAGTAAAACGTGCCACTAATGTGGTCTATTTATATATTTGGATTTTAGAATAGGTACCTCCCAAGTAACAACTCTAAGATACTTTTGATTATTGTTTTAAAAAATTATAAATTATGTTTAATTACTAAATAAAAATTAAAATATTTTTAAAGGATTATGATCTTTAAATTAAAATAAAAAAATGTTTGCTCCTAATCACTTTATCTTATACTAGTTTAATACTCTATCTATTTTAAAATAAAAAAAGTTTAATTTAGTTTATGGAGTTTATTAGTATTAAAATTAAAAAATTTTTAAGCCTATTTAATAAATTCAATTAAATCCTAAAACATAGTTTTTACTTTTAAAGAGTAAATTAAGAATATTTTAAAGTCAAAGGTTTTAATTAGTAATAAAAAATTATATTTATTTCTCCCCTCAATAATATTTGAATAATAGTTAATAAAATGAAGAATTTAAAATAAAAATTGATGAAAGTATTTTATAAAAAAGATAAACAAATACAAAACCGGAAATTTTAAGGTTAGGATTTCATACGCACGCCAACAAAAAACAGAAATAAAGAATAGAAAAGAAGAGAAAAAAGTCTGGGAGAGTAATTGTACTTAAAGTGGTAAATAAAACTATTTTAAGTCTTGTAAGATTTAAAATGTATAAATTTTTAATAAGAGCTTATTTTAACAAAAAAAGTTTTAATCCTCTTAATAAAAGAGAAATAATTTATTATTTTTTTAAAAAATTAGATTAAAGTTTTTTAAATAAAGTAGTTATTTTTTAGGTAAAGTTGTCCGACCCTTTTAAGTTATTTTTTTATAGATTATGGTTTTTAATATTATTTAATGTTGTTTTTTATTTTTATTTATTGAGATTTAATAAGAGTAGTGTTACTGGGCATACCAATACCTATTGGATGCATACGAATATTCGCGAATTATTCGAGTATTCGAATAATCGACTATTCGAGTATTCGAATATTCGATATATATTCGTGTAATCGAATCTTTCGAATATTCGAATATTCGAATAATTTCCCATTCGAATAATTCGTATTCGAATACTCGAATATTCGGTTACTCGATTTATTCTTATTCGATTTCCAACCTTATTCTTGAGCTAATTTTTCCGGAGTGGCATTTCTAAGTTTATACTGGGTGTTTCTCAAATATCGTTCCAAACTACTACAGCGTATAGTACTTATCAAAATATCTCAAAAAGTTCTTATAAACATGTGCATTAAGCGCACCCCTAGGGAGTTAGAGGCCTTAAACGGGTTGAGAATAAACTGGTTTTTTGCTATTATTTGAAGAGCGATACAAGTAGACAAAATTTTTGTTATTTGCTTAGTTTTTCATTGCAGAATAAGATGCGCTAGTTGATTTTTGGTTATTAAACTCATGGGCGTCTCCTTCAAAGGGGCAATGGTATTTCACCCTGTAATTTTTTTTTTTTTGGTCAACTTTCTTTTAATTTTTACCATAAACTCAGAATTTTTGGATATTTTTACTTAAAGACGACCGTCATTGTCGATATCGGCAACCGATCGTCATGATAATCTTCCAACTCAATTTACCTGATGGTAAATTGAGTTGGAAAATTATCATGACGCATGGCGGTAAAAAAATAAAGTAGCAACTCAGAAACGTTACTATATATTTGAAGAAAAAAGTACGCGGGTATCAACGAAGAAAACAGTAGTGATTAATAAGTATATCAAATAATAGTGGTCCCGGAATTGACCCCTGGGCACCTCGAAAGGTATTTAATGCAGACTTAAAACTACAGTACACAACAAATTGGTTCAGGTTAATCAGTATTACACTATGTCAAACAGAAATCTCGTCAACACATAACCACAGCAGTGTATTTTTTTGATATATATTCTCACGGCACGCTTCGGTATTTATAATAATAATAATAATAATAATAATAATAACGTTTATTGTGGACAAAACAGAGAATGTATACAAATGGGAAACAGTTCGGCATAGCCGCTCTTCCACGTTCCCAAAAACATAAATACTACTACACTTGAATAATACACATACATGTACGTACAACTTACAAGATAATCATGTAGAGTAAATTAAATCTATACTACAATGTAATAAATTATATTCCTGCAATATATGTTAATTCATTATCCTAACATATATATGTGGTTTTAATACATACTAGGTATCAAATAGTTTATAAATGTATCTTAAATATAACCTACACTAAATACAGTAAATGTTTTATCTATGTTCATATACACACGCGTGTATACATACACACATATATATCCAGACAAATATCCAAATACACCCATATACACATCAACAAGAAGGAGGTTATATACTTATATCATTATTTCTATAAAACAGCAGTTTTGACTCTTTTTTAAATGTACCTATGGACTCATTTAAAAATTGTAGGACATAATTTAATGTCGTCGGCGCTGTGTATGCAAAGCTCCCCTCAAATTTTGTTGTTCTATGCCTTGGTGTGGTGTAACTATCAACTCTAACATTCACACCATGTATATCTGATCTTAATATCAATAAGTCTGAAAGATATTGTGGTTGTTTATTTTTAACAGGTTTATATAAGAATATACTATGAAGATAATGTATGCGCTGCTTGACATTCAGCCACCCAATTCTGCAAGATGGGTACATGCGCACCATATGTATATGACAGACAAATCTAAGCAAGAATTTTGTATTTTCTGTATTTTATATTTATTGTACTCTGTTTGCTGAAAATAAAAATCCGCCCTCCAATTTTCTTTTTTTTTTAAAAAAAATTTTAAATTTTTATTTTGATTTTTCATCTATTTCATGTTTTAATTTGTAAATTGACTTTAATGCCGCATATGAGCTTCTAAATATATTATTAGTGTGAAAGCTAAGATTCTCATCTATCGTTACTCCTAAACTTTTAGCTTTATTTACCCATTGAATTTTAGTGCTATTTGCTATGATATCAAAATTTTGTTTATCGAGATTTGACCTTAACCTTTCGTTTGCGATACAAAGAGCTTGCGATTTTTTTGGATTAAGTTTCAGTCCATTTTTATTACACCATGTACAAATACTATTTAAATCTTCATTTACATCTGTCACTAGTTTTGGAAATTCATCAAGCTTTGCGGACTTATATAGTTGGATATCATCTGCATACATATGCAAGTGGTAGCCTTGAATAGTTTCCGGAAGGTCCATCGTAAATACCGAAAACAGTATAGGTCCCAGTACACTGCCCTGAGGGACGCCACTTAACACCTGTTGCATGGACGAGAAGTTATCTTGGCCTATTTTAACAAATTGCTTTCTGTTTCGCAAATAATCATTAAACCACTGCAGAGCACTATGCACTACTCCAATAAATGTTAGCTTTGCAATCAATAAATTCGTATTAACTAGATCAAAAGCTTTGCTTTTGACATTTGCCTGCCGGCTGTTGCCCCTAAGCATCTGATGTCACACCACTGAACCGCCGCACGACTTGCCAGCTTTAATGAATGTAAAATAACAAATTAGGACTAGTAACACCGCCTCCTATTTGGACGCACAATGTTACCCAACGTTCTAAAGAATTGCGAACTCTTTCAAACATTTCCGGGGTTTGCTTTATTCCCATGCATGCGAGTTCAACTCTCTCGCACAATGATTGTTCAATGGTATCATTTGTCGTTACATAAACTTTCGCCTTGAGATGACCCCCCACAAAAATTATCCAGGGCGTTAAGATCAGGGGACCAGCGAGACCAGGGAACCGGAGCTCCTCGGCCAATCCAATGTTTCCCAAAAATTCTAAATTTATGGTAAAAATGAAAGAAAATTGAACGAAAAAGAGTTACAATGTAAAACATACTTATCCCCCTCTCATAAAAAGGGACGCCAATAATTTTATAACCAAAAATAAACTAGCGCATGAAAAACTAAATAAATGCCAAAAATTTTGTCTATTTAACTTTTACCGTTCTTCTAATAATAGAAAAAAAAAACAAAGTTCATCTTAACCACTTAATGGCCTCTAATTCCCGAGGGGTGCATTTTATGCCACAGAAACTTTTTGCTTATTTTGATGAGGGCTACACGCTGTAGAAGTCCGTAGCTCTATTTTAGAAACACCCTGTATAAACGAAAAGTTCCAGTCTCGAAATTATTACAGTAAGTCCTGATGAATTATCCAGAATATGAAATTTATAAAATAAGCTGCGGCCGTTAGATAGCAAATGTATCTGAAGATGCAAGGAGATAAATAATATTGATTTATTCCATTCCTTTTAAACAAATAGGTAGAGTGGATCTTAAAATTGATCGTAAAGCTGTAAAACTTGATATTAATTCAACTAACTACATTTAATTTTTGTTTTCAGCAGGTCAGCTTCTGGATCCGAAGTATTTTCGTTGTTCAAAATATCATTTTACTGGTATACATTAATAGGAACAACTATAGGGATGACAGTTGGTTTAATTATAAGTTATTTGACAGAAGAAAATGATCCTCCAGTGTCAATGGAGCTCTTGAGTCCTATAATATACCCATTTTTACCTAAAAAAAATAAAAATGTTGAACTTAAGTATTGTACAGTTGAAGAAGCATTGAGGAAAGCTTCCGCAGTAGAATGTTTGGATAAGGATTCCACGGAAGATTACTTACGTAAAGCATCATATGCATCGGACGTCATTGACGATTAAAACATTCTTCGTTTCATTAAATAATTATTGTATAATTGTTTGCCCTGTTTTGCCTTTCAATAAGGCCTTCTAAAAGAATATTCGAGGACGACATTAATTTTAGTAATTATTTATCAGATCAATTAGTTAGTTGGCTAGGAATAATAGTGTATTGAACAGAGTTGGGTATGATTCGAAACACTCAGTATTCGAATCCAGGATTCGAATACTTTTAGAGTAACCGGAAGCGGTATTCAAATACTTCCATATAAAAAGATTCGTGATCCGGATTCGTAAGACTAATGAAAACGGATTCGTATTCGAATCCTTTTTTTGATGACACGAATCCTTTTGTGTAGTTCGGATACTTTTTGCGCAGGCGTTGTGTGTTATATTGTTAAAAGAGTAGAGAGCGCGAAGGCTGACGGAACCAAGATCTTGCCTGTTGTGGACATTTTGACACGCACAGCATAAGGTATTTGACATTTGTTTTAGTTTGCATTATCACGACCCGCCGTTTGTATTTAGTATTTATTTGTTGTTTATAAATTAGCAAATTCGAAATGTTGGTCCCGTCAAAAACAAAAATAAAAATTTTTATTTGATTATTAGCATTGTTTTTAATTTTTTATTTTAGTTCAGTGTTATAATAAAGTGCGATTTATTCAATTCTTTTTATTTTAATTAATCATTAATCATTACTTACACTTACGCATTACATAATTAGGCAAAGCACTAATCTAATCACTATAATATTAAATTAAAAAATAATAACTGCAACTGTAATGATATTCTGAAGTAAACCTGAGATTCGGATACGTGATTCAAAAAAAGCATGCAGCACTGTCCTTCATAGCATCAAGCTGATTTAATGCCAAGACAAGGACTATAAATCCTTGATTTAATGTAACCTATATTATTATTAATATTAAATAGTTTTGGGCTCTATCACGTGAACATTTGTACCTATTTCTTTTTTTTAGTGTTAAAAGATTGCTATTTTTATATCCTTCAACATAATGTACCTATTAGAAAGTAGGAGGTGACATTTGAAATTTGGACACATTTATCACCGTCAACAAAATAATGGCGGATTCTTTAGGTTTTCTTCTTTTATTATTACTTTCTTTTTCCAATTACTCTGTTGATTTTTGTACGAACTGGTTGTCAATCCTTAGAGACAATGTAAGTAGATAACATATTAATATAGCACAATTTCTTATGTATCTATGAAAATATATAAACAAAAAACTGTCATGTTTCGACATTGCTACAAAAGACAATATTTTTATAGATACGTCAACTCTAACCCACCTAAAATATTTGAAATTTAAGGTTTATTTTCAGATTAATGCTTTTTAAGTGTGATATTTTTTGGATAGGAAAAAAACATTTTTTCAAAACCAACCTCTGACTAATCCTTTTGGCGTAAAGATTTATTTAATAAATTTTTTAATAATTTATAGGAAAACAGCTTAATGCCCAAAGAAGATGAGAAGAAAAATATATAGGGTGTTGAAAGAATGAACAGCAATGCGCTAATAACTGACAAACTCGTCAATTTTGAGATAGAAATGTTAACATTTCTATTTCAAAATTGACGAGTGAAACTGGGAAAAAAAGTGTTATTATATTTTAAAAAATATAATAACACTATATAATTTGGCCTACAGTGTATATATACACTGTAGGCCAAATTAGAGTAGTCCTTTTTTTAAAATATAATAGGTAACACTTTTTTCTTCAAGCCGATTTTAATAATTCTTGGGTACTTACAATTTTTTTTCCATAACTCTGTTACAGTATAAAAAGAAAAGGAATTTATCAATCATTTAATAAAATATTACGTTACATATTCTACAATAAGTTTTCAGAGGGGTCGCCCGCCACTGTACCTTGCACACAGTTTTATAAATCTTATCAATTTTCATTTCTTTCAAAGATTAAAAAAAATTAAATTACGATTATGCGGCTGTAGACTATATATTTTTTTGATGGAATGAATGAATCATAATCACTAATCAGTCGTCGCGTTAAAATATAATGTATCTCTGGTTGCATATTCACAAGCGACGAAGAAAATGTATATGACCGAAAATAATTCATAAATTTATATATTATCTTTTCACAGACAGGGTCAATAAAACAACTGATATATGGGGGAGAAGATCAAAATTTATCTAATATGTTGTATAATCACAATTTGCAGAATCACGATAGTCCGGTCAATTATACTACATTTGTTACTTTTATTTACATATTTTCTTATTTAATGAATTAAAGTGAATTTGTTAAAAACAAAAGTTGGAAGAAATGCTTTTTAGTAACTTTAAACTTTAAAATAATACTCCTGTTGAAAAAGTGTGTTTGAGTGTCTGTGTAGAGCACGGATCTCAACGGCTTCTATTATTAGACAGAAAATTTTAAAATGTATGGTACAGATAATGTAAATTGTACACAATTTTCCTTATTGAAATTGAGTTAATGGGTATACCAGTGGCGGCTCGTGATACTGTACACAGAGGAGGCTTGAAATTTAAAAGGCAATTAAATTTCAATGTGATTACGAGACAATTGTTGCCTGTTACAGACGTACACATGTGTAACACACGAACGGCTAGTGCAAATAACTATTATGTTAAAAGAACTTCTAGGAGTAGTACAATGAGAAGTCTGTTCCTCAAAGAAGTTGTACAATTCAATCTTCTCTCACGTAATTAAGACTAGTAATGCCGTTAACCAATTTAAGAGTGAACTTTTATGTTTTATAAAAGATAATGCATATCAGCCAAATTGATGTTGCTTGAAATTTGTTTTTTTTTTTCTATATTATATGTCTATATTATGGAAACTAGTACTAGTTTGTAACTATTATTTTTATATCTATTATTTTTTTTATGTACATACTATCTATGGATAAATAAAGAATATCTTATCTTATCTTATCTTTTATTTTAATTTGAGTCCATTAAGATGTCCTGACATAACCGCAGCGCCGTCATAGGTTTGTGCAACTAATTTATTTTTCAAATCAAATTTACCAAATTCGTCGATTAATAATTTAAATAAACTGTCCGCGTTTCTTCCACTACTCACATCAAAAAAACCAACAAACCTTTCAGCAACTTCACAGTGCATTACATATCTAAAAATTACGGAAAGTTGAGATTTACAATATCCGTCGTTTCATCAATTTGCCACGAGGAGAATTCGCAATTATGTAGTTCTTCATAAATTTTGCCTTTAATAATGTAGCAATATCGTCATTTTGAATTGATTTAGACGTCCCGGAAAAAACAGTGGCGTTATTCAAAAACTTCTCTAATTTTGGATCATACCTACGTTTTTAAAAAATCTATTAGCTCCTTGAAATTTCCTTTATTATACGAACCGCGTTTTTCGTCATGTCTTCGAAAATAATTTTCTTGAGAAGATAAATATATAACGGCAGCAATTAATCTCTTTAATATTTCCTTATTTTCACGGACTTTTTCATTAAAATTTTCTATTTCTCTTTTATGCGCAGAATCCAAGAAATTTACAATATTTTGTTTACACAACATTTTGAATTTAATGCAAGATGAAATATGCTCCTGAGATTTTTCATGCCTTTCTAAACCTAGTGACAAATTTTGCAAATTATTAAACCCGGCCCTGCCCCAAATTGAGGATTGCTCATTAGTAAATAAGAAACATTTCCAACAATTTAATTTGTTTCTAACTGCTGATGCCGTTAACCTCTCGATTTTTTGATAATTGCTATCGCTAAACCCTCTGTTTTGTTTACCATTTGTGAAAACTAATGATGGCATTGACGGTGTACGTCTGACCATTTTTTTAATTCTTACGTTTCGATCATAACTAAGAGAACTAAATCTATTTAACAACAAATAATCCACTACGTTTGGACAACAAGACATGTCATTGGGAATATTTTCACCTAGAGCACTCATTTTTCAACCACCTGTTAAATATTTTATGTATGTTTATGTTCTCCCACGAAACCACAAATTGCCACTGTCCTTGTTCTATAAACTGTTGTGAAAGAGGGGATCAACGCTCAACTAAAGTGTACAAAAGAGATGGGATGCTAGAGGCTAGCTGCCCTAACTTTACAGATCCAGAATGTTTGCTGATACGCGCCGTAATTCAAGGTCACAAACAATGTATTGAAATGGGGGTTGGCTCACTGCAAGCAAGAGCGAAAAAGCGATGAGAAACCGGGAAATATGCATACATGGAGTGGACCATCCGGACAACAATGTTACATGTTTGTGGAAAGGAAATGCAAAAATCTTTTTTATACTGAAAATTAATAAATGAATTATAAACAACATTGAGAATTGAGATATACCTAAGTAGAAATTTCTACTTATGAAAAATATCAGGTTGCAGATATTCTGCTTCTCCCAAAATTGTAGAGGAGGCTCA
>JANEYF010003935.1:0-72500 GCA_029963845.1 Rhamnusium bicolor
TTATAATATCCCCACGATAGATCGCACCTGATTAGTACAGATAGGATCACATCGGATTAGTATAGATGGAACCACTACCTAAGACTAAGAAACATTGTGATGGAAATCGAACATTCTTGTTTGGTCAGGTATTTAAAAATATAGTTATATTCATATCTTCACGCTGACAATCGGCAAAGTTTAATCTAACTAATCTAGACCTTATACTATTTGAAATAAAGCATAAGGCCAAAGGTTAGTCACATCACACATGCCAATGTTTTAATATGTGTCGCACAAGATGACCTTAATAGTCTGAGGTTTCAAGTTTCTATGCAAAATCTTCCCGATAAAAGGCAATACTTTCCGAGAATTTTGTGGAAATTTAAAAATTGCGTATTGTATGAAAAGAATGCACAAAAAAAAGTGGAAATAAGATAAATGTAATCGACACTCTGTAAATGTAGTTTAGATACATTTTACATATCCATGTTTAAAAACTGATCTGTACTGTTCCTTAATTCTTCGTTGGCTTCTGGTTTAAATCATTTATCTAAAAAAGAAGAATTCTGTTCAATTTTTGATATGCAGATTAATTTGGATCGCAATTGTTTAGCATGACCGTCACCTTAATAAGATGGGACTGTTTTCTAAACTAAAACCTTTTCGATATTTTGAATAAGCTTTGCCATCGATACAGTCGATTAATTTTCCAGATATTTGGTCAGACTGTAATAATTAAAAGTGTAGTTGCATTCATAACTTCAATCTGGTGCTGGGCAAGGCTCAATCCAACTAACCTGATGGTGCATGCAGCTTAAAATAGAGCATTAGATCAAAGGTTAGTCGCATCGTACATACCAAAAATTTGAAGTGGTTGAGCAGTCACAGGTATCAATTTCCTAAGCACAAATCACATTCAGGAATAACCAAGGACAACATCTTTCTTACAAGAGCATAAAAATTAACATTTGGCCAGATTACAATTAAAAATTTAACAGTACATTTGTCTCCATTCTGACGATGGGTAAGACTTAATCTAACTAACCTAGGGCCTGTGCTGTTTGAAATAAATAATAGTATATATGTAAATGATAGATCGGGTTAAAGTGACGTTATACTCACGTAGTGCTGGTGGAACTGCGTTCTGTGCAATTCCGTCTTCGATGTTATTAGCATATATTGCAGTCGATATACCACATTTGACAAATATTTGATTTTTGGTCAATAATTAAAAAAATTATTTATATCCGTATGTCTTCATTCTGGCGATGAGCATAGCTTAATCCGACTAAACTAGAAACTCTACTATTTTAAAAAAGTACAGTCTAAAGCTAAGTTGCATCGCACATGCCAATAATTCAAGATGGTCTAAACAGTACCAGGTCGTCACTATGGTCATGGGCAAGGAGTATTCTAACTAACCTAATAACCTATACCATTTAACATAAACCATTAAACCAAAGGTTAGGTGCATCACACGTATCAATAATTTAAGGTGGTCACAAACATGGTATGACATCAACGGTATCAATTTCATAAACACAAATCATATTTAGATATAATTAAAGACAACACCATAGAGATATGTAAAAGAAACATTAGGTCAGAATACAATTAAAAATATAGTTGTATTCTTATCGTCATTTTGGCAATGGGCAAAACTTATCTAACTAATCTAGAACCCGTGCTGTTTCAAATAAAGTATCAGGCTTAAGTTTAGTCACATCACACGTGTCATTAACTTATACTGATCCAACTAACCTGATGGCTTATATACAACGTTTAAGATAATGGAGCATCTATTTCCTAAGCACAACTCACATTCAGGGGATAATGGGAACATTACTTCTATATTTGCATTAGACCTAATGCACTGAAGTTCATCTACGTCACCCTATAGGCAGTGTAAAATGTTGTGCTCTCTTCCTTAATATTTCATTGGTTTCTGTTTCAAGTTGTTTATCTAAAAAAAAGAAAAGTTGTTTAATATTATATATAATATACACACGTTAGATCGCACCTGATTAGTACAGATAGGATCACATCGGATTAGTATAGATGGAACCACTGCCTAATACTAAGAAACATTGTGATGGAAATCGAACATTCTTGTTTGGTCAAATATTTAAAAATATAGTTATATTCATATCTTCACGCTGGCGATGGACAAAGTTTAATCTAACTAATCTAGAGCTTATACTGTTTGAAATAAAGCATAAGGCCAAAGGTTAGTCACATCACACATGCCAATGTTTTAATATGTATCGCACCAGATGGCCTAAATCGTCTGAGATTTCAAGTTCCTATGCAAAATCATTTCACGATAAGAGGCAATACTTTCCGAGAATGTTGGGGAAATTTAAAAATTGCGTATAGTATGAAAAGAATTCAACAAAAAAGTGGAAATGAGATAAATGTAATCGACATTCTGTAAATGTAGTTTAGATACATTTTACATATCCATGTATAAAAACTGATCTGTAATCTTCCTTAATTCTTCGTTGGCTTCTGGTTTAAATCTTTTATCTAATAAAGAAGAATTCTGTCCAATTTTTGATATGCAGATTAATTTGGATCGCACTTGTTTAGCATGACCGTCACCTTAATAAAATGGGACTGTTTTCTAAACTAAAGCCTTTTTCGATATTTTGAATAAGCTTTGCCATCGATACATTTCATTAATTTTCCAAATGATTGGTCAGACTATAATAATTAAAAGTGTAGTTGCATTTATAACTTCTATCTGGTGCTAGGCAAGGCTTAATCCAACTAACCTGATAGTGCATGCAGTTTAAAATAAAGCATTAGACCAAAGATTGGTCGCATCGCACATACCAATAATTAGAAGTTGTCGAGCAGTCACAGGTATCGATTTTGTAAGCACAAATCACATTCAGGAATAACCAAGGACAACATATTTTTTACAAGAACATAAAAATTAACATTAAACCAGATTACAATTAAAAATTTAACAGTACATTTGTCTCCATTCTGACGATGGGTAAGACTTAATCTAGCTAACCTAGAGCCTGTGCTGTTTGAAATGAATAATAATATATAGATAGATGATAGATCGGGTTCAAGTGACGTTATACTCACGTAGTGCTGGTGGAACTGCGTTCTGTGCAATTCCTTCTTCGATGTTATTAGCATATATTGCAGTCGATATACCACATTTGACGAATATTTGATTTTTGGTCAATAATTTAAAAAATTATTTATACCCGTATGTCTTCATTCTGGCGATGAGCATAGCTTAATCCGACTAAACTAGAAATTGCACTATTTTAAAAAAAGTACAGTCTAAAGCTAAGTCGCATCGCACATGCCAATAATTTAAGATGGTCTAAACAGTACCAGGTCTTCACTATGGTCATGGGCATGGAGTATTCTAACTAACCTAATAACCTATACCATTTAACATAAGCCATTAAACCAAAGGTTAGGTGCATCACACGTAACAATAATTTAAGGTGGTCACAAACATGGTATGACATCAACGGTATCAATTTCATAAACACAAATCATATTCAGATATAATTAAAGACAACACCATAGAGGTATAAAAAAAACATTAGGTCAGAATACAATTAAAAATATAGTTGTATTCTTATCTCATTTTGGCAATGGGCAAAACTTATCTAACTAATCTAGGACCCATGCTGTTTCAGATAAAGTATTAGTCACATCGCGCGTGTCAGTAACTTATAGTGATCCAACTAACCTGATGGCTTATATACAACGTTTAAGATAATGGAGCATCTATTTCCTAAGCACAACTCACATTCAGGGGATAATGGGAACATTACTTCTATGTTTGCATTAGACCTAATGCACTGAAGTTCATCTACGTCACCCTATAGGCAGTGTAAAATGTTGTGCTCTCTTCCTTAATATTTCATTGGTTTCTGTTTCAAGTTGTTTATCTAAAAAAAGAAAAGTTGTTTAATATTATATATAATATACACACGTTAGATCACACCTGATTAGTACAAATAGGATCACATAGGATTAGTATAGATGGAACCACTACCTAAGACTAAGAAACATTGTGATGGAAATCGAACATTCTTGTTTGGTCAGATATTTAAAAATATAGTTATATTCATATCTTTACGCTGGCGATGGACAAAGTTTAATCTAACTAACCTAGAGCTTATACTGTTTGAAATAAAGCATAAGGCCAAAGATTAGTCACATCACACATGCCAATGTTTTAATATGTATCGCACCAGATGGCTTAAATAGTCTGAGGTTTCAAGTTCCTATGCAAAATCATTTCACGATAAGAGGCAATACTTTCCGACAATGTTGTGGAAATTTAAAAGTTGATTGTAGTACAAAAAGATTCGACAAAAAAATGGAAATAAGATAAATGTAATGACCTTCTTCGTTAGCCATAATAAACATCTGTATCCCGCGGTTTCTGAAATTGCCAATTGACATTGACAAATTTAATTGTATTATGAATATCTGGCACAATTTACTGATAATTTCTTCCGTTTTGCTGGATATTTGTATGATTGTTTTTTATCTAAATGGGAAGAGATTTCAAATTTCCAACATAAACTGCTGTTATAATGCCCAGAATTGACACTCATCAAAGATCTCCACAATTACAACAGGTAATTTGTTGGTATGAGAGAGACTTCTTATCTATAAACTTAGAAAAATGTTTGAGCAAAATGTTAACAATGTACCTAGGTGTTAAAATCGTTTTAGATAAGTCGAATCGTGTTCTAGAATTGGTAACCAACCTGGCAAAATACTTCCATACTTGCCGTTCTCCAACTTGGAACCATAAACAGCAGTATGTTTTACTTATTGTACGAGAATACTTTGTGGACTCTGTAGCAAGATTTATAGCTGGTTTTTAGATTTTTAAGATATTGTTTTCATCGGTACACTCGGTTGATTTATTAAACGTTTGGTCAAATTATATTTAAAAATGTAGTTGATTTCATACCTTCAAAGTGTGTACTGTGTATGTATGTACGTGTTGATGGGCAAAGCTTAATTCAACTAAACTGAGGTCCACACTTTTTGGAACAAAGCATGAGGTCAAAGCTTAGTCGTATCGCACATGCCAGTAGTCTAATGTTAGTTACACAAAGTGTTCTAAACAGTTCGAGGTCTCAACTTCCAAAGCAAAAATCATCGTCACAATATTTCACGAGAATTTATAAAAAATACAAATAGTTCATGTTTTGGTACAAAATGATTTTTTTTTATATATGAGGATATATATATAAATGAGACTTTGGCCAGAAAATGAAATGTGATTAAAATGTTTCATTTCATTTTTTGTTTCCGGGCAACACCACGAGGAGGTTAGTCTCCGTTGCCCAAAAAGGAACAAATTGCCAGAAGACTACATCTTTATTTCACAAAACAATACAGTACAATATGTTGCTACGTTATTCTAAAATACAATGTGATAAATAATTTGGAAACATTTTTTTAATTGAAACGTCAATATTACTGGGAAAGTCGGTTATATCTATTTATTAAATTTTGGTTTATAATTTAGTCACCGTTCAAGAAATTTTAACCCTATCATCTAAACAGATTTATTCCATGCGACACAACAGATTTTAATAAGATTTCTCCCAGACTGTTTCACCAAATGAATTAAACAATGTTCCAAAGTTGCAAATTACATGACCAGAAGAAAATTAATTAGATTATTAAATATAAGAAAGTTATTTTATTGGCAGATCACTTTTTTTCTTTCTCTTGCTGCTTCTCTGTCTTCTCCTCTTCCACTTTCTTTTGCTGCTTCTCTGTCTTCTCTTTTTTCACTTTATCTAGCTGCTTCTCTGTCTTCTCCTCTTCCACTTTCTCTTGCTGCTTCTCTCTCTCCTCCATTTTCCCGTTCCCGTGTGCTTTCTCTTTAAAATCTCGTAAAACAGATAATGCTTCATCTACTTGACTTTTAAGATAATCATTGTGTTCCATCATATAAAACAACAATTTACTGTTTAGTTCTAATAGCATTACTGTTATTTTATTGGCCATACTACCACACATATGTTGAATACGAGGAAAGAGCATTTCGCCTAACATCTCTCTCTGTTCTAGTGGTGACAGTGACGCTAACATTTTTGTGACAAAGGATTTCTTAGCCTGTTGAGCTCGAGCAGCATATTCTGAATCAAAATGTGCTGGGGAGTCTTTAATATTTGATGTATTTTTGAAGTCAGAGGCACTATATTCGTTTGTGATCGGATCTTGTGGAATGGATATATTTCCTTGCATGCATGGTGGCGGTTGTTTTGTGATGCGTCTTAGTATACTAATTTTGCTGAACTTTCTTATAGGTTGATTTGGTATTCCAGTAAAAACAGCTTCTTCTTTTTGGACAGCTGGTTCAAGACTTTGACCAGTCTCACTTGAACTCATTTCATCTTGTGACTCTTGTGCCATATATGCCGATGAATAAAAATACTGAGTAGATATGAACGTGTCCTCGAGCCCTTTTAAATAGCCGTCATGAGTCAACGAATTTAAGTAGGCTCGACGTTGCTCTTTACATTGAGCCAAAGCAACATACAATGCTTTAGAGCCTACAGTACGTCCATGCATTGCTCTCATTGCATTAAGTGCGTCTCTGGCCAAAGCGAAACATACAAAGCCAAAACCTTTACTAACATCTTTCCACATCATAACTTTAGCAGAGATTACTTTTCCAAAGGGACAAAATTCATTATAAAGGCGTGCGTCATCAATACTATCGTCTAGAAATTTCACATATAAATTTACACCATGCAAACGGCTGAATGTCTCCATTTTGATTAGTTTTAATTTTTAATTGATTTTATTGATTTTCTTCTGGATCATTTATACAAAGTTGCCTCTTGCTTATCTGCAACAACAGAAAACAATTTATAGAGGTTGAAACCAAAAACAAGCTGATATTTTAATAGTTAAATAGACATATACACACAGATATACAAGGTGTCCACCTAGTGCTTATTTGTTCCATAACTATTGCATATAGAAAAAAAATTAAAACAAAAGTTGATCGGCATTCATCATTGCATACTCTAAAGATATTTGTAGTCATACAGGGTATTTTGTTATAGCTGGGTAGTAGTCCACTTTGTGAAGTTAAATAAAACATCCTATATATTATTGCATATTTGGTTAGTGACCGTCAAGAGCATATCAATGAACTACCTTAACACGTACTTTCTCTGAGCAGTTCAGGAGTTATTTGCAAACCATTTAAATTAAAATTTGTACAATTGTTTGTAGGATTTAAAAATAGCTTTTCTTCGTTGTTGATTCTGAATATATTTACATAATTTACAATTTACTTCTGATTGTAAGTGAATTTATCTTAAGTTACGATAAAAAACATGAAAGTATTAAAATTTAAGAGCTTTTAAATAAACATGTATAAAAGTATTTATTATTAATAAGTATGCCTCAAAATACTAAAATACACATTAAGTATTTATATTTATATTCTTAATTACAACTGAAAACTCTGCAGTGTATAGGAGCAGTCCTTAAACAGACTAAATGGACCGTTATAATATTTAAAATAAATTATCTCCATACATTTAGTCTGTTTAAAAACTGATGACTAAAGGAAAGTCTTCATGGAATGAAACTGTTTAACCTTATAATCAAATATCTATTTAAATGTGTATTTTTCTCTGTACGATATGTGTGAAAATGTTTTTTTTACTTGCCCTCCAGTTAATTTTTGGCATGACTTTAACCCCCCCTCCAAAAATGACTGGCCATTATCTGCTAAAGTATCGATTCTTAATGTTAACAGTATTGTCATAGCTGATGCAAGGTGTGAGAAGTGATTTTTATAATTTCGCAATAAGTAGGGGGGGATGGAACCCATACCACTTAGGTATGTCCACTCCTATACTAGCTAAAATTCATTATTAAGTTAAATATCTTTGAAAAATATTTAACTGAATAATATTATTTGTATTTCGCCAAATATTCTCAAATACATAACATTATTATATGTAGTAAGATCAAATGTTATTGAGACCTTAGCCAGAAAATGAAATTTATAGTTTTTAAAACTATTCTTCAATTTCGTTTTCTGTTTCCAGGCAACACCACTAGGAGGTTAGTCTCTGTCGCCCAAAATGAAACAAACTATGATCAATAAGATTTATTCATAACTACATAATTTAACAGTGTACAGTATATTAATAATAAAAATAATAAGAAACTGTTACAAATAAAGTACTTAAAAATTTGTATTATTTCTTCATCAGTCAAGTCCAGGATTTGATGGCAGGTATATAATATATCAACAATTAATATGCACCTAAGCTGGGCAAGAAGCTTCTGAAACTGCATAAGATTTTATGCATAAGACTTTATGAAAATATTTAAGATACAGAGTATTCAACTACTTTTTTGAAAAAAGTGTTGAGTACAAGACAATTTATAAAAAAAATACGTTGAAATACTAAATACCTAACACTTTTCAATTTATTACAATTATTGCATATAATTGTAATTATACTCGCAATTACAGCAATAAAATAATGAAGAAAATACATGCAGTATTTTAATACTCTCAAGTTTCTTTAAGTGCAAATACTCCCAGCATTGATATACACATGTTCCATGTAATCTGCATATAATCCAAAATGTAGAAGATCAATATTTAAACAGACCGTGTAAATGGTCATAATTTGAATTAAAATATCCCCAAGTACCTAGTCTGTTCAAAAATTGAAGTGTTCTTTTGCCGGAAAAAACCTGGAGACGCATCATTTGGAATATTTTGGGAGAAAGGTGGTTATAAATTCATCAACAAATTTAGAAAAAAATATATTAAAAATGACATCAAATAAATATACAGTGCTCTCATTTCAAAACTAGCCTCCTAAAATAATTATTTACAATATTGGGGTGGCTAGGAGTAAAGGGTTAAAACATAAAACTCAACCAACAGTGGTTTCAAACTGCCCCCCACCCCCGAAACTAAATCGACGTTATTTTTTCTCATAGTCGTGTCTACTTCAGATCCGGAGTTATCCTAGATGGCTAGCTTTGATATGAAAGCACTGTGTGTTTTAAGTCCAGTGAACAAAAGATATTACCTATTAAAATAAGGTATAGATTTTTTCCATATCAACTTAAAAAAAAATTGTTAGTTTATACATATATAATACTATAGCTTCTAAGATGTATTTGTCAAAAATTATGTTTATCTGGTCTGTCTGTCTGTCTGTCTGTCTGTCTACTAATGTTTAAGTTTAAACTTGTAGTAACCAACAATGTACACCATGTAAGTGGACATTTTCTGTATGATGTGCAGTTTAAATAAAGTTCTTCAAATTATGCATCAGGCGACGCTGAGGTCTAGAATTTCGTGCGTTACCTACTATCATAAAAAAGTTTTATGTTTTCAGTGTGAAATGTTGATGAACAACAACAAAACAGACAGAATGATATCTTCCACTATTTAAAATAAAGTGTAATGAACCATTCAGCCTGTTGAATAGTTGTAATATTCTATCATTAAATTAAACAAGAGTAACGGCAACAATTTGAAGCCTGATGTTATCACATAAACGTAATCCAGGCCTTATTATTAACAGTCAATAATATTTTCAATATTTTTATTGACCGCGTGTGTGCATACTGACGATATTGAAGACTAGTATTGAAACAAATCCAGATTTCTTGATTCGCCCGCATCAGTATTGGTAGTGGGGAGGATATTGCCAGTATTATCATTGACAGAATAATGTAGATGTAAACTTAATGACATTATTAAACGTGTGCTCTACTCCGTCAATAATGCCATCAGTATTCAGTTCCCGTTTATTTAATTATGGACTTAGAGATGGACGAAGATAATTTGGAATTGCCAGTTCGCGATCAATTAAAAACATTTATCGAAATGTATGAAATGTTACCGGAATCGTGGAATGCAACTCACAAAATGTATACCAATAAGTATAAGCGAAATGCTGCCCTTGTAAATTACTAGAAATTGGTTAAAGCTAAAACTATAGCACTATACACATTAAGGATTTATATTTATATTCTTAATTACAACTGAAAACTCTGCAGTATATAGGAGCAATCCTTAAACAGACTAAATAGACCGTTATTATTTTGAAAGTAAATTATCTCCATACATTTAATCTGTTTAAAAACTGATGACTAAAGAAAAGTCTTCATGGAATGAAATTGTTTAAGCATATAAACAAATAACTAGTTTAAATGTGTATTTTTCTCTGTACGATATGTGTGAAAATGTTTGTTTACTTGCCCCCCAGTTAATTTTTGGCATGACTTTAACCCCCCCCCCAAATGACTGGCCATTATCTGCTAAAGTATCGATTCTTAATGTTAACAGTATTGTCATAACTGATGCAAGGTGTGAGAAGTGAGAAGTTGACTGACCCATATGGTTTATATTCTACTATTAATATCTTAATGATTCTTGTAATTTCGCAATAAATAGGGGGGGATGGAACCCATACCACTTAGGTATGTCCACTCCTATACTAATGTATTCTAGCTAAAATTCATTATTAAATTAAATAGCTTTGAAAAAAATTTAACTGACTGATATTATTTGTATTTCGTCAAATATTCTCAAATATATAACATTATTATATGTAGTAAGATCAAATGTTATTGAGACCTTAGCCAGAAAATGAAATTTATAGTTTTTAAAACTATTCTTCAATTTCGTTTTCTGTTTCCAGGCAACACCACTAGGAGGTTAGTCTCTGTCGCCCAAAATGAAACAAACTATGATCAATAAGATTTATTCATAACTACATAATTTAACAGTGTACAGTACATTAATAATAAAAAAATAATTAAGTATTATTTCTTCATCAGTCAAGTCCAGGATTTGGTGGCAGGTATACAATATACCAACAATTAATATACACCTGAGCTGGGCAAGAAGTTTCTGAAACTGCATAAGATTTTATGCATAAGAATTTATGAAAATATTTAAGATACAGAGTATTTAATTACTTTTTGAAAAAAGTGTTGAGTACAAGACACTTTATAGGAAAAATACGTTGAAATACTAAATACCTAACACTTTTTAATTTATTACAATTATTGCATATAATTGTAATTATACTCGCAATTACAGCAATAAAATAATGAAGAAAATACATGCAGTATTTTAAATACTCTCAAGTTTCTTTGAGTGCAAATACTCTCAGCATTGATATACACATGTTCCATGTAATCTGCATATAATCCAAAATGTAGAAGATCAATATTTAAACAGACTGTGTAAATGGGTATAATTTGAATTAAACAATCCCCACCTACCTAGTCTGTTCAAAAATTGAAGTGTTCTTTTGCCGGAAAAAACCTGGAGACGCAGCATTTGGAATATTTTGGGAGAAAGGTGGTTATAAATTCATCAACAAAAATAGAAAAAAATATATTAAAAATGACATCAAATAAATTTACAGTACTTTCATTTCAAAACTAGCCTACTAAAATAATCATTTACAATGTTGGGGTGGCTAGGAGTAAAGGGGTAAAACATAAAACTCATCAACAGTGGTTTCGAACTACCCCCACCCTCGAAACTAAATCGTCGTTATTTTTTCTCATAGTCGTGTCTACTTCAGATCCGGAGTTATCCTAGATGGCTAGCTTTGATATGAAAGCACTGTGTGTACTAAGTCTAGTGAACAAAAGATATTATTAAAATAAAATATTAAAATAAAACCAAAACGATATTATTTCTTATTTAATTGGGTCATCGTAGAGAGCGGTTGTGCAATGGTACGCTCCCGTGTTTTTCACTAAAAGTGTGAGTTAAAAGTGTGCCGAGTGTGACAAAAACCGTGTGAATCCATGCCTCTCAACTCGTGACTGGTATAGTCTCTATAAAATAAATAATAATCGTGTTTAAATTGGCAAGTTAGTGTTTTACTAAACTTTCTGTTCGTTGACAAGTGATTAATTTCTCGAAAGTGGGATAGGACAGGGTCCTCGGTCTCAGCCCACGATGTATTAACATCTGACAGTATAGTCACTGGGTATCATAAACTCTGTATATTAGGCCTACACCTGTTTTTTTTTTCTGTGAAATAAGTAAATTTAAAAGGGAGCAAAATGGGAACAAAAACAAGAAGTACGGCTGATCTAAAAGCCATAATAAACGAAATATTCGAAAATAAAAATATCCACGGCATTATTATGGAGTACGCCTTAAAATATTACTCAAGCAATGTGGACAAAAAATTGGGAGAAGTACTTCAAGCAGCAGGTGACTCTAGTAAAATAATCATCGAGTTCAACTCTGAAAGTTTGAATTTAAAAGAGAAAATAGCCGAATTAAAACCGATATTGTTAAATTGATAGTAGATCTAAATAGCAATAAAACAAAGAATGCTGATAATCATGATAAGAGCAACGAGGCTAAATCTGTATACAAACAGACTACATTCAAAAGTAAGACATCGAGAAAAACCCAGTGAATAGCCTAATCTACATAATAATGAAGCAACTTCAAGCATCGAGCCGAGTATCGAACAACCAGTAGGAGAGACCCGCGACAATAGCTTCAAGGAGCCTAGAACACAATCGATCAATGAAGCAACTGTGAGCAACGAACGGAATACTAAACAACCAGTGGCGGAGTCTCGCGACGATGACGTCAGAGAGCCTAGAAGACAACCTATCAATGAGGCAATTGCGACAATCGAACGGAATATCGAACAACCAGTTGCGAAGTCCCGCGACGATAACTTTAGAGAGCCTAGAAGACGACACAAAACCAAGCCAAAAATTAAAGTAGGTACACCTCTCAGACGGCTTGTTGATTGGTGATGCTAAACCGAAGCAAGTATCGTTTTATGTAGGGAAAATTAAAAACAAAAAGGCAACCGCTGATAATATGCGAAGATATTTAAAATTAAAAGATAAACATATTGATTTTACTGTTGAAAAGTTGAATACTGTGGGTCGATTTGCTGCGTTTAAAGTAGGTGCTCCTTTTCATTTGTAGGACAAATTAAACGATGAAAAATATTGGCCATCGAAAATTGAAATTAGACGTTTTAATTATTGGTCAAAAACCAAGCAAAAGTACCGATAACCAAACAACTGACAAAAAAACCAAAAAACTAACAAGAGTGATTTTTTAAATTAGAGGCAAATGTAAATATTAAAAAAGATATAAACATAGTTTATCAAAATGTTAGGGTCCTCTGAACAAAAATTAGAGACTTCTATGACAGTACATTGCAAAATAATTGGGATGTTCTCTGCATAACCGAAACATGGTTAAATGAGTATTTCTATGATAATGAAATATGTGATTCTAGTTACATAGTATTTAGAAACGACAAAAATTACAATGAAACCGATGTTAATCGTGGTGGTGGTGTGATGTGCTGTGCAAAGCATAAGTATAAACCTGTTGTTGTTTCAAAAAGCGTTAGTATTAATTTTCAATGGATTATTGTTAGACTCACTATAAAAATTGTTACAATTACCATTTGTTGTGTCTATATTACTTCAGGATCAACATTGCAAATTTATGAAAGCTTTCGGAAATCCTTGGAAAATTGCGACGATCCTAGTAACTCTGACAAGTTGTACATAATAGGAGACTTTAATGTTCTGAAATCACAGATGTATCGTATGACCTTGGAAACGGTACATCCAAAACAAGAATTATTAATCGGGCAATAAGTCAGTACGACATATACTCTATTAATGAATGTGATACGCCTATGGTAAAAATAGATAGCTATCATCCTTGTCTGGAAATTACTTTTTAACCTAACTGCGGAAGTTCTAATAATCTTAAAACTACCGGAGACACTGACTATTTTTTCGGCTTCAGAAGGGGTCACCCCTTGTCCTACTCTATCAAATGCTTTCTGAATGTACATGGGACTTGTATACGGAAAGGGCTGACAGGTGTGTAGATATTTTCTATAATACATTAAATGATGTTTTCTCACAATGTTTACCGAAGAAACAAACGTTTGTTAAAAATAGATTCCCGATCTGGTTTAGTAAAGAACTGATTTTTAAAATTAAACAAAAAGAGCATTACTTTAAAATATCGAAAAAAGAGTCACGTACGCATGAGTATTATTATTATTAACTGTAACATAAACAATGTAACAAAAACTGAAATATTGGTAGCGATTAAATCACTAAAACCTAAGACAGCGAATGGCATTGATGGCATACCGGCCTATTTTTTCAAAGCATATGGGGAATTGCTCGCAAAGCCATTGTGCAAAATATTTAATATTGCTCGCAATGAAAAAGTTTTTCCCAATAAATTTAAAATAGGGCGGCAGAAAGCTTAGTTTCATTACAAGTTCTAGCAAAGAATTTAACAGTGATATTGCTACATTATTATTCAATTCTTATGTTCGTTCTCAACTAGAATATGGTGTCATTGTATGGAATCCAAAAACCAATTTATATTCAGATATTCTAGAGAAAAATTCAAAAAATAGGTGCTGCTGCTGAGAACCCTGTTTTTTAGAAAGCATAATTACTGGCCATTATTCATATCCTATGAAACATAACTTTTAGATTTTAATATTAAGTCACAAATTTTTAACAAACTGAATGTACCTGACATTTTAGCAGAAATCTCTATCAACGTACCTGATGTTAGATTAATAAGAAGTGATCATACTTTAAAACACAAATATGATTTCACCTGTTAACAAGTGCCTAATTACTACTAACGAGTTTATAAAATTGCATGGTATAGATTTTTTCCATATCAACTTAAAAGAAAATTGTTAGTTTATATATAATACTATAGCTTCTAAGACGTATTTGTCAAAAATTATGTTTATCTTGTCTGTCTGTCTGTCTACTAATGTTTAAGTTTAAACTTGTAGTAACCAACAATGTACACCATGTAAGTGGACATTTTCTGTATGATGTGCAGTTTAAATAAAGTTCTTCAAATTATGCATCAGGCGACGCTGAGGTCTAGGATTTCGTGCGTTCATCTACTATCATAAAAAAGTGTTATGTTTTCAGTGTGAAATGTTGATGAACAACAACAAAACAGACTGAATGATATCTTCCACTATTTAAAATAAAGTGTAATGAACCATTCAGCCTGTTGAATAGTTGTAATATTCTATCATTAAACTAAACAAGAGTAACGGGAACAATTTGAAGCCTGATGTTATCACATAAACGTAATCCAGGCCTTATTATTAACAGTCAATAATATTATCAATATTTTTATTGACCGCGTGTGTGCATACTGACGATATTGAAGACTAGTATTGAAACAAATCCAGATTTCTTGATTCGCCCGCATCAATATTGGTAGTGGGGAGGATATTGCCAGTATTATCATTGACAGAATAATATAGATGTAAACTTATTGGTATTATTAAACGTGTGCTCTACTTCGTCAATAATGCCATGAGTATTAAGTTCCCGTTTATTTAATTGTGGAGTTACAAATGGAGGAAGATAATTTGGAATTGCCAGTTCGCGATCAATTAAAAACATTTATCGAAATGTATGAAATGTTACCGGAATCGTGGGATACAACTCACAAAATGTATACCAATAAGTATAAGCGAAATGCTGCCCTTGTAAATTACTAGAAATTAGTTAAAGCTAAAATTATAGCAACACATGCTTTTCCTGTTATATATTGCTGATTTTTAATGTGCTTCAGTGAAAAGGAACAATACTAACGTCAATAATATTAATAGTGTACGTGTGCCTATTAAATTGAAAAAGGCATCAATATATCCATCAATACTATTAAATACTGATGTGGTTTTCCACAAAACGTCAACACCATAATGAATATATAATTTTCTAATTTTTTTCTGCTTGGCAGTTTTTAAGATTTTCGCAGTTTAAGTGAGGGTTAGATACATTTGATTTATATATTTGGTATTTAAAAGATATGCAATTATTTAATCTGTGTGGAAATTACACTATTTTTCGTTTCAGTGTTTCAGAAGATGATGTGGTTTAGGATTTCGTGCGTTGCATATAGTAAAAATAATCATTCACTTACACAAATCAATGTATACAACAGTTGTAATTATAAATTGGGGTTAACAATTAACTAAATAAATTAACTACATAAATTAAACATATACAACATTATATCAACAATTAGTAATAGTATATTTATGTGAATATGAGACCTTAGCCAGAAAATAAATTTTTATAATCGTTAATTTTTAAAGCAAGTCAATATACAAAAAATGTGAAATTCATTTTCTGTTGACAGGCAACACCACGTGGAGGTTAGTCTCTGTTGCCCAAAAGAAAACACGTATATATACAGCAAAAACATTTATTGAATTAGTGAAAATATAAAAATAAAATAATACATTTTGGAGTTTACAATAAATTTAAGACATATTTTCATACCTTATACCTACTTCTGCCACACGTTGTTTCGATCATAAAACTATTCTTTGTCTGCTTTCATTCCTGATATGACCATTGATGTAGCCTGGAAGTTTTGTATCTTCTTCAACGGTTGTGAACATAATAATTATACACTATAATCAGTTTTTATGCAGCAACTATTTTAAGTATACAGCTTTCAAGAATCATGCATGATTTTTTCTTAATACTTTTAATTGAGACTTGTTATTGAAATTAAAAGCGTCCATAAAGTATTGCACAAATTTTCTGTGGAATAATTATTTTAATGAAAAATCCTGGATGTCAATTTTTTATCCTATTTGAGCATATTTCGAAATTCAGTCCGACTTCCACATTGTAAGTCTACATTCTCTCGATTTCTTATCCTAATTGGGCGTATTTTATAATTTAACTCCAACTTACAGGGTGGTTCATGGTCGAGTTGTGACGTCATCGAATATTTTTTTTAAATGGAACATACCATTTTTTCATAAACATATGGAAAGTACAAACAATCTGACATGTTACTACTCCGTATTTGTGCATTTCTAAAAAAAAATAATAATGAAACAATTATTCTTTCAAACCTAATATGATAATAATAATAAATACCTATAGTTTTTTATATTTTATACTGTCATTCTTATCTGAATGTGCTAGTATAAAAGTTTTAGGTACAATAAATCAAAAACAACACTTCCAATACATTTTATCATAGAAACTATTAAAACAACTACTCAGTCTAAGAGCAAGAACTGCATTGAATTAAATAACAGTGCTCTTTGTATTAGAAGCTAAAAAAATATTGAGATTAAAAAAAATTTTAGTTCGTCAAGAAAGGAAAATTTTTACATGATTTCCTCCAGTTACAATATGTACAAAAACGAAAACCCCTAATCCGATATATATCTACTTTCATTCTTTCTGAACTCATCAGGGGGCTGGTCCTAATACTAAGACCACTAATATTTAATTAAATGCAGTTCTTGCTCCTAGACTGAGTAGATGTTTTAGTTGTATCTATGATAAAATGTATAAAATTACTTTTTTCAGTAAAGTTGCATTTTGAAATTCGGAAAATTAATAATCCATTTAAAGCAAAATTTCAAGATGTCATAACTTTCCAAAAAAACAATTTTTTTCACGAAATCTGAAATCTGTCGATACATTTTTCTCCCGATTATGAAAAAAAGTTTTGCTAATATTTTATAAATTCTCTACAAGATAACCTGGATCGGCAGGCTATTTTTGCAATTTTTTTTCGCAAACTTCAATCGATTTTTTTTTGCGAAACATCTTCAATTAGTCTTGGTAGTTATACCTTAAAATATAACATAGGTCCCATGCTCCAATTATTAGATATGGCATAACTTATAATCCACCAGCCGCCGCTGATGGAAATTACATCGAATAGCATTCCAAAGTGATATTTGTGCAATACTTTATAGTAACAAAAAAATTGACGATATAACTCAAACACGAACCACCCTGTAAGTTGGAGTTCAACATAATTTTTTATTAAAATAATTAGTCTTGCTGAAAATTTATTTGTACAATAATTTCAGTATTGGAGCATGGAACCCATCAACCCAAGCAATATTTTAAAGCAGGACTACCAGTTCTGAAAGAAGAAGTGTTACAGAAAAAAAAAATTGAAAAAAAATGAAAAAAAAGTTACAGAAATAATTTATATTAACAAAAAAAATTAATTTATTGAAAATACTACAGAGCCAGAACGGCCGGAGCAAAACAGGTCAAATGTGGGTTATATGGAATGCATTTTCTATATACTTTCCATATGTTTAGGAAAAAATGGTGTTCCATTTAAAAAAAGTTTTCGATGACGTCATAACTCGAACATAGACCACACTGTAAGTCGGAGTTAAATTTCAAAATAAGCGCAATTAGAATCAAAAATTAGCTTCTCGGGATTTTTATATATTTCATATAGTCACTCAATCTGGCTGAAAATCAATTTATGCAATATGTATTTTATGGACGTATTGTAAAAAGTAGCAATGAGAGATTTTTTATAATCTCTTAAGGGGTTTTTGAAAATTGTATTTTAATAATGTTCAAATTCAGTTTTTAACATAGCAGAGCCACAAATTGGAAAACTTTAAACTTATAAACCAAAGAAGTATTTAATTGCAGAAATCCTATAACTCCGTTTCTAAATAGTACTTACAGCTATCAGTTAATAGATGGCAGAGTCAATTACGAAAATATGTTTGTTCTTTTTTATTTGCTCTTTTTATACTTTTCACACAATTAATTACACACCTATATCAATTTTAAGTGGGAATTCACCTAATGTGCACCAATATAGTAAATTGACCATATCCAAGCATTTATGGATTTTTAAAAAAATAATTGTTTTATTTACAGGAAGTACTCCCTGGTTATTTAATATCTAATGTATTCTGTTGTAAGATTTAGAGATTCATTATGAACAAATTTTGTTACAACTAGTCATCAAAAGATGCCGCTACTTGTATATCTAAAATATGGTCAAGGTTTGTTTTCTGGTTCTGTACCTTTTACACTTTTGAACAAAGATCCAAATATATGTCTCAACACTTAGATTTATTTAAAATAATAATAATAAACTGGGTGCTTCCTACACTTCTGCACTAAGGTGTTAACAACGAGAACGGAGATAATAAGAAAAGTATATTATGTGTTCAAATAACAGAAACATTTTAACTGTAGTTTAATACAAGCATTAATTTTCACTACACATTAAGATAGAAAAAGTAGTGAATGAATCGTGAATGATTTTCTTTTTTTGCTAATTTTGTAAATGTAGCTTAACGTCCTAACTGGTACATTGCATCAACATTTAAATTAGAATATAATTCAATAATATATATGTAGGTTTGCCTTTGAAGAAATAAAATGCCTTCTGTAATACAAAATTCCTTCACAATGTGCATTTAATAAATTTAGTCTTTTTACCCGCACTTTAATGCAAAAGTGTTAAGTATTGACATTTATTTTTGTTAATAGAATTCAGCGGGAACTGCTCCAAAAGAGAGTATAAGAACAAACCTAATATTACTCCATTACTGTTCACGTGGTCTGTTATTGTATCTACTCGTTAATATGTGTCGCTGCCAGTACGTTGTTAAATAGAGACTGCTTCCGCTTCCAGCTCCGGCAAAAGTAAATTTTCCGACTACGACAATTTGTTGTGTTAATGGTGGTTTTTAATTTTGTAGCTAAAAATTATATGTACTCTAGCTCGAATTACATGTGCCATCCTACTGTTTGACCACATAGAAAGTGTATCTGCCTCAGTCATGTGTCTAAAGGGCACACGATTTATTTTGCTCCTAAGTATAATTCAGTTTATGGAGTTGCGAGGAGACGGCAGAAGTATTAGACATATTATTGATTCTAATAGTTTTTGAATACACTTATTGTTGGGTAACATTAATACCTGTTCCATCTCCCTGGTATATACAAACTTTGAATCCATCTGTGCGACGATTTATATAATTTTGAGTTGCCGGGGCCGGCAACGGAGCCAGTCCTTTTTAAATATGGCTTTAGGTCGATTATGTTTTGTGCTCGGGGCTTGGTAGGTATTTGTCCAAACAAAATTTATGCCCGTCCTTTTCAAATAAGCATTAAATAATTATAATAATTTTATGTTGCCCTTACTGTTCATATTTTTACTAAATTATTATTCTTATCATTTAAACCAATTTATTTTATAGATAAATAACTGCATGAGCGGAAAATCGTAAGGATTCTCGTTTTATTAATGGTGCTCCTGATAAACAGGTGACGCCACACTGTGCCGAGTTTATTAAATATGGCTGCAGTTGGTCATATTCTGTGCGTGTATTCATTTGCAAAAGTAAACTGGGTTATTTCGATTTATTTATAGAGGTGTAAGTCGGTTAAAGTCGATTCGTATATTTTGTACCTCTAACGATACTTTCGCACAAAATGAGTAAAACAAACAGTCGTACTGAGGACCTAGACGACATTAGCATGACAGCTCAAGAATTGCACATTTTGTCCGAGTTAGACAGGTAAATAAATAGTTATAATTTGCGAAAATTCATTCAAGTTTCAACTTATCTTATTTTAGTCGGCAATATGGTTTTTTATTGCTAAATCAGCCTGAAAATGCGAAGAAGAAGGCGTTGGTTCAAAAGGTATAAACCATATAGATATTAAACAATTGCGTAGTTATTATTTACTTTAATTTGCAGGCTGTCAAGTATTTGCAACTGATGGTCGTTCAAGCCAAAAAGCAACAAAAAGTTCAGAACGAAAATGAACCTAATAATTGTCAAACTAAAAAAATTAGTATAGATCCAAAAACGTGGGTCAAGTTGGGGCATTTCCATTTGTTACTGGAAGATTACCGGAAAGGTAACTGCACTTATTAACAAATATATTCTGTATAAGTTACACTGTATATTTTTAGCCCTGTCAGCATATCAAATGTTTTACAAAACTCAGGCGGAAAATCACTGGCAAGACACTACTTTCC
This sequence comes from Rhamnusium bicolor, assembly GCA_029963845.1. NCBI lineage: Eukaryota > Metazoa > Arthropoda > Insecta > Coleoptera > Cerambycidae > Rhamnusium > Rhamnusium bicolor. The sequence continues at coordinate 20,873 of JANEYF010003935.1, forward strand.
TGTATGGTTTAGGCCTTGTTTATTTTCATTTTAATGCCTTCCAATGGTGAGTAAATTTTTAATATCAATTAAGTTATGATACCAACATGGTACAAGATAGTCGCTTTACCGATAGATGGCGTCATCTTGACTGTTCTTTAATAATCTGCAATATTACTAATTATCTAAATTTGAAATTTTCAACTTTTATTCTTCTATTCTTACATCTCGCGTTATATATCATTTTGAACGTTCAAAAATTAAAACAGGAGGTATAGTGGCCACTAACGGTATAATAGATGACGGCCGTGGTAAGACGTGGTTGCGAGCGAGCGAACACATCTCTCTCCCTTAAAGCCAGCACCTAGTCAGCATAGTGTTGCTAGATAATTGGACCTAAGATGGGATATATCAGGAATAAAACCCTACTAGCCCTTTATTTTTTGTTTGTGTGCCAGGTGCAAACAAGCAGTGCACATAGAGTCGTCTCCACGTGTCCGCGGCAAAAAGCAGGACTACGGTGTAGCCACGGACGTGTTTCGTAGTTATTGCTCCTCGTCAGCGCAACGTACAAGGGAATTAGGTCCAAGATGAAATAGATCAAGAAGAGAAAGAAACGCAAGGTTAGCAAATATTATGCACAGTACTCAATTTAGGCCTGTTTTCATGTACCACATTTAAGACCTGGGTGAGAGGAGACGACTCTATGCGCACTGCCTGTTTGTACCTGTCACACAAACAAAAAAATAAAGGGCTAGCAGGGTTTTATTCCTGATATATCCGATCCTAGGTCCAATAATCTGGCAACACTACGCTGGCTAGGTGTTGGTTTTAAGGGAGGGAGATGATGTGTTCGCTCGCTCTCGACCACATGTCTGACCTCGGCCGTCCTCTATTATACCGTTAGCCGCCACTATACCTGCTTTTTTTTAGTTTTTGAACGTTCAAAATTCCACACTTTGAACGTTCAAAATTCCACGTTAATAAGATTTTGGAAACTAAAGCACGAAAAAAAAACGTACGATTAAAAAGTTTTTAAAGAGAAGTTTAATTTCAAATAAATTAAGTTATTTATTGTAAGTGTAAGAGTAGAAACATTTAACTAAAAAAGTCACTAGATGGCGTCGTTCATAACCCGTTAATATTGAACGGTCACAATTTGCATAATCGAATGAATTTATATATAAACTTCAAGTAATTTCCACAGCAGTTATGCGACACATATTTTCGTTATTAACACCCCTTAAACACCCCTTAAATTAGACAACTCCTAAAGCTGAAACAGCACGCGCAGGGGGTTACACAGTTGAAAAAACGCCGACACACAATCATTCCCTTCGACTTTGTTAGGGTTGAAACAGGGAGTTGGCAGACAGTAAATCAGCTACGTCTGTCACAACGCTCTAGCGCACTGCGCTACCTAGCTCGATAATCTGATATAACTCAGTCGGCCCGGTAGGGTGAAGGACAGTGGCGCATACTTCAACCAAGGCTGATCCGGTTCAAAACCACCAAAAAAACACCGCGGACAACGTTCGCGAATGCTTGCAAATATTTTGTGTACATGTGTCTCCACTGAACAAACGTTCGCGAAGAAGAGAAGGTTTGCGAGCATTAATTTTTGTTGCTGAATTTTGCAGTTGTTGTTCAATAAATCGAAAATGGTTACAAATGGCCATAGGGATGTACGTACAAAAAATGTTCGTTTTTCAATGCTACATCACATCGTCCAAAAATATATAAGGTGTTCCACTTTAAAAAATTGAGAAAATTCAGTTCAAAAAGTTGTAAATTTAAAAATTATTTTTGGTCACCCTGTATACTTTTAGGAAGTGAAAATGGCTGAGTGTCATCACACAAATGTCTCATAATTGGTACTAACATATTTTTTCTTAAAATCGATAATTGTGACTGTAGTGATTTTTTTAATATACACGTGTAAATGGCATAATGTCAACAAAAAAAAAATCATTACATCCAAGTGGTTAGTATTGAGTCGATAATAATACAGGAGTGGAAGGAGACCACAAAAAATTTTCTGATACACTTGGCATTCCATTTTTAAAAAATGTTAGTTGACCCTGTAGAATCGTCCTGGCTCACCCTGTATATTCAAAAATAATTTCTGGTTGTAGACTTTTTTGTCTAATTTATTTTTGTTTTTAAATCAAGTTTTTAGCTATCATAGAACTCGACATATCGACATTTTGCCCCGCCCTGTAATTACGTTCAGTGAACGGCTTTAAGTGTAATTGTGCATACTTTGGACAATCAATAGATGTACAACAAATACGTTCGTACAAGTACCTACATCTAGTACTCGCCCAAAATTGTGACACCGAGATGTCTACTCCAAACGGTAATTGAAATATCACAGAAGTATTCATCCTAGATCGTCTGTTCCTCGTGTGTACCTCCACGTCATGGGGGGGGGAGGGCGAGGACTCGTGAGTCTAGAGTGTACGCATGGCAGAGTATTACTGAGTATGGCATGTAACATCCTCAGGAGTTCAGATCCCCTCTTGCGGTTTGTAAAACATCACGAAACTGTAGGAGTGGGAGCAGGATTGTTCAAGGCAGCAAAAAGATCAGCAGATGAACTCTGTCTTGTATTCGACACCGGGCGAGGTGCTGATGTAGAGTCAGCCTGAAGGCCCGAATTAGAGCTGTGGAACAAGAAAACCTGTTTCGGCAGCACGTCGTAAGCCCCAACATGGTGTCTTCTATAAGAACATAGAAACACTGGGTTTATCGACCAGGCTGACAATCGCCTTTCTAAGGTCAGGCGGGCTTAAGTCGGAGACCGAAGGATTCATTATGGCCTGCTAAGATGGTGTTATCAACACCTTGGTCTACCGTAGCCGCGTGTGGCGCCGGAAACGCCCATGCACATATTATCTGCATGCCCCGTATACGCGATTTCGGCCTACATCCACCGACATCATGCGGCGTTACGAGTGCTATACTACCATCTAAGGCACTCGTACGGGGTAGACCAGACACCAGTGCTGTCTTACGTCCCCGAAGATATTGAGTCCGTTGTCGAGAATGAGAAATGCCCGATTTACTGGAACTACTCGTTCCCGACGGTCAGGCTAATCCAAGCAAACAAACCTGACATAGTCCTTCTCGACCAGCAACTCAAGGTGATGTACTATAGGTCATCGAGTTCTCAGCACCTGCGGAGAAAAACATCACCTTAAAGGAGGAGGAGAAACGGACCAAATGCCGCGATATCCGGTACGAGCTCCAAGTGCTACACCCAGGCTACTCAGTTAAAATGGTGGTCTTAATAATCGGTGTACACGGAGGGATAAAGCCTACGCTACTCTCCGAACTGAAAACCGTACCGGCCTGCCACAAATCTGCCGAGCGGCTGGCAGTCCAAATGCAGAAGGCGGTCATTCTCTCCGTCTGCTTAGGGCACATGATTCTGGTATCTACAGTCTAACCTTGGGGAGTGGCTGTAGTTAATGCGCCGGCGCGACTCCCGGGAGGCGTCGGAGGCCACGGGAGGACTGTCCGGCATCGGATATTTCGAAAAATAAAATAATAATAGCTTTATTGCCCAACAGTATAAAAAAACCATTTACAGAGCAATACAAATTTCATTATAAAAGTAGTTAAAAAGTAAAAAGTAAAAAAAAAAAAAAATTATAATTTATAGAAATATATACAGAACAAACTAAACATATTACAAAACAAATATCCACATATGTAATAAAAAGAAAAGTGCTTATACCAATTCCTCATAAAAATTCACAGACTTACTAGTTAACTCGTTTAAAGTACAGGTATTGTCACACAAATGGGAAATGTTGTTAAAATTTCTGCACATAACATATATTGGAGATTTTATCAATATATTTGCCCTAGCTCTGTCATTATAAAATGTAATATTTTGTCTAGATTGTATTCTTGGTACATAAAAGTTCATTTGAGATAGCAAATCAGGACAGTCAATTTTGTTATTTAATAATTTGCATAAGAAACACAACGAGATACATTTTCTCTGTATGTCTAGGCTAATAATATTAAACCTTTCGGTCAAGTAGTTATAATCTATTTCCCTTATAGGGTACACACCATCCATCTTAAATGTTAGATACTTTAAAAATATCCTCTGTACTCGTTCTAAGGCCTCTTTGTGCAATTATAGATAGGGTACCAAATTAATAATCCATATTCAATTTTAGAACGCAGATATGAGCAATATAAGAGTTTAAAGGCATTGACTTACACCTAAGTACTTAAAAGAAGTGCAGCGCGTTAACATAGTCACGTATGATATGGTAGGGATATTCATAAGCCAACTGTTTTCTTGTGAAATTTATAAATTTACACTTGTCAGGATTTAGATGTAACTTATTAATAGTACACCAAGATTGAATTCGGTCTAAATCATTCTGCAACTTTTGACAATCATCCAACGTTGTTACTTCAGTGAATATCTTTAGGTTATCAGCAAGAAACAGTTGGGGGCACTGTATTGTAGAACTTAAATCGTTAAGAAATAAAAGAAACAGCAGTGGACCCAAATTAGACCCCTGAGGTAGCTACATATTTAAGCGAGTTATATCTATTATAGGATACATACTGAGGTCTCTCTTGCAAATACGATTTAAGAAATTCTTTCATATGATTGTTAAAGCCAAATAGTTCTAACTTTTCAAGTAAGACGATGAGATCAAACCTATCGAAAACTTTTGAAAAGTCTGCATAAACCACATCTACCTGGCCCCGGTTATCGATGACCTCCGAAACATATTGTACAAGAACCGACAAATTCGTAACTGTAGATCTTTGACTCATAAAGCCATGTTGAGATTGAGATATTAAGTTGTGTACGGACGGATAGATACGGTTATACAGAATCACTTCCAACAGCTTCAAAAAATTAGACAAGGTAGATATAGATCTATAATTGATTATATTGGACCTATCGCCACTTTTAAAACTGGAACCACCTTGGCTTCCTTCCACTGATCCGGAAACGCATGTTTTCAAGGCAAGATTAAACAACAATTGCAATCGGGTGACAAGAGCTCTTATACAGTCTAACAATAAATGATAGTATGCCATCTGGACCTGACGTCATTTTGTTTTTAATTTATTTGTTGCTGTTATAATTTCCACTTCACAAATATATTCGATATCAATATTAGTATTGTTTAAAGAAGGAAAATTTGGTATGTCAATTGAATCATTAGGTTCAGAAGGCAGAAAAACACTTAAAAAAATTTACAAACATATTCACAATATCGTGAGGTTTCGTGTAGGGTTCATTTTCATAGAATAAAACACCTGGGATTCTAGAACAATTATTTTTTGAATTAACGAACGACCAGAAATTCTGGGCATTAGTAGCAATTGATGATTCAGCATTAGCGAGATAGTTAGCGTATGCAACTTTTATTTGTTCTTTAATCAACTTTCTTAATCTTTTAAATTTATACAAACAATGCTCATTATGATTCCTTTTATAATTTTTTAAAAGCTTTTTTTTAAATATTTTTAATAACCTCGTATGTATACCAATATGGAAATTCTCGTTTATGTGTTTTATATAGAGGAACATGAGTGTCAAATTTATAAAAAATATAAAAAAAATCACAAAAGCTGCGTAATTATAAATAAAGTTGTACCAAAGGGTCGACATCTTTTACTGCCTGAGACAAGAAGACAGAGCAGGCCATAGTTAGGAATTGCAAAATTCATTATAGTATGAAACACCGAAACATAAATCTGTTATTTATTACTTTTATTAGTTTGTATGTAAAATAAAGTTTTACTGTAGTCTTTACTAATAAGAAATATTTGTTTTTTTCATACGCGTAACCGGTGCCCTTGCAGCCTCGGCTTTGGATTCGGGGGTTGTTTAATTTCTGTGGTGTTTATGTAAGGGTAAAACATCTAATACGAAATACGGCCCTGCCATACTTCGATGTAAATTGACTAAGACCGGCCGCCCGCGCCCTATCGGTATTCTTTATTTACATTTATAGTTTTTATGAGATTTTTTTATATTTCAAATACCGTTTGGAGGACTATACATGTTTTCAAAATTATATCTTTGTTACATCCATGAGATGTAATTGCGCTGTTTGGGGTATTAAAACTTTACATTGCAGTAGCAAAAAAAAATAGTAATAAATTGGTAAATCTAAAATATTCAGCAAGTTTTGTATGATTACAAAGGGTTGAATTTCGTCAAATTTAGATTGATGATTAAGAAAAAAAGTTTTCCTCCAAATAAGAGACAAGTCAGGTGCATGATGCCACTTTGATTCTAAAAATTGACGCATAATGTATCAATCGCTTCAAAGCGTCTCAACAGTATTCCAAATATCCTTCATTCTAAAGAATAATACAGTGAATACAAATAAATGTACGTGATGCAAAATCTGGTGCATCCGCTGTATCCAAGGGCTCGGTGGCATAGTTGATTGGAGCGCGCTATGTCAAGTGTGACTTAAAATCGATCTATCGTAGCTGCAGGTTCGAATCCCCCCACCGGCACTGGCAATGTTGGGAACGGTTGTGTGCCCACGTCTAATTACTATTGTATTATTATTTTATAATTCTTGAGGGACATTGAGAGATTTTAATGTTCACGCAAATAAATATAGTATTGGGCTTTCTGCTACTCTTACTATTTTCACGATTGTTATAATGAAGCACATTATTTGGAAAAACGAGGAACTTGACCACAAAGTTAAACTTTCTCTTACGTATAATACCGCGCCGCGCCGGTTGGTTTAAAAATGTTTATTAGACATAAGGCGCTTGTAAAAAGATCAGTGGTAAAAAAACTGTTCTATAAACGTTCCAGTTTCATTGCAAATTTGTCTCAATAATATGTTTCTCAATACCAGTGTGTAATATATGTTATTACTTCAAACATTTAACAAAGAAAGTCGATCCAGACCCCACTAATATTCTACATCAAAAGAAACCGTTTACAGACAATATAATTTTGACTTCTTCATTTTGCTACCATTTACCAGCTGTTAGGTTAACTCCACTCAGACAAAAATATTGATTAAATATAACAACGTGTTTTGTTGTAACGTCAGAGTTTTCATTCATAAAATGCAATAAAAAAAGGGTTTTGAAAAGGGTAGACGTATTTCTGAAAGGCATAATTTGGCCCAACCGAAATGCTGTGTAATATTTTGTGTTTTACTAGTACGAGAATACAAGGAACATTGTACACAATATTTTGATTTTACACATACTATTTTATTTATGCTCGATAATTTATTTTGTTTTAATGTTAATTAACTGAAATGCCATTCAACTTATCATGTATTTATTAATTCGATTTTTATCAGGTATTAATGCAATTAGTTCATCAGTGTTAACAGAAAAGTGGCAAATAGAAAATAATTTTAATAAAAAGCTATGTGTAGGTAACTAAATATTGATAATAGGATATTAAAAGCCAGCTTTAATGACATACAGACACAGCTAAGGAGCAGATACAGGAAATATTTGCCATTTTTCAGAGCCGGCAGTTATATAAAAAAAATCATATTATTAAATTATATTGCATTGCATTTATTTATATATCTGTAATAACCAAGATCGCCGCGGGAAAACTGGTTGTTCCTATATTTTTATAATACATGTTACTATATTCGGAACTCAATAAATATTACATATTAACATGTAATCGAATTTATGACAATCGTAATAAATTTATGGTGCAATGTAGAAAAAATTAATATGTAATGTTGATTTAGGGCGGACCCAAGATACTCAACCTATTTTACACTTATATTAGTTAGTGTGCATTTTTAACACCACAATTTGTAAATTGACACTTACATTACGCATATAATAAATTTTCAAATAATTTAGTTAATATATCACTTATATTGTATTAAAAATAACACCGTAGATATTTCCGATTAGAAGATTTTTGCTAAAAATCACATAATGTTAAGAAATAATTTAATGAGCTGTTTGGATACACACATACAATACTTTAAACTTTATAGGAACATATTTGTATAAGTAATTTTTCCTACATAGAAATAATTAAAACGACACTATCATTTTACTCGTTTATCTGTGTATTAAAATGTCTTTAGTTACAAAAAAACAGTAACTTTTGTAATACAGTACGTACGTATTCATTAATTTGGCAGATAATATCTCATTATAAATTACCTGTTTTCATGACCACTTGATTACGTCGTTACCACAATAATTTTGTTTAATAAATTCGTTTTTAATAGTTCTAGTTAAAAATGTTGATTGCTTCTAATCGTTTGTCTAGTTTAAATAGGTACATTATACAATATATCTAAAAGACCCCTGAGCGAGAAGCGTATCCTTGTCTAATGTTGTTATCCTTTTCAATGTGTATGTGCTTGGTGTGAGGGTGTGGTGCGATGTCTGTGTGTTAGCAGATATGTAAATACTTTTTATAAATGATATTGCTGATGTTAGTATATCATTTCTCTATTTATGTATAATAATATAATTATTTTATTATAATATAATATAATAAATGTATTTTAACTTGTCCGTTGCGTGTAAGGCAACTAAATGTCACTTCCTGTTTTTCCAAAAGTGACGCCAACTTTTTTTATTTTAAATATGACACCCTATATATTTCTACGGATTTGGATAGAAGATAAAAAAAACGTTTTCAATAGGGGGGTTTCCCTATAGACATATTATGAATATTTCAGAAACTATTTATTCATAATAAATACGTCTACAAAGGGTTTGCTGAAAACGTTTTGTTTTCTTCTATCCAAATCCGTAAAAATATACAGGTGTTGTATTTAAAATAACAAAGTTGGTGCCACTTCCGGGAAAACTGCGTGAACTGAGTTGCCTTATAGGCCAAAATAGTCCGATTTAAAAATGCAAATCGACGGGTCCGAGCATTTTTGCAAAAAATAATTAGGATTTTATCAAAATTGTTTATTGTGACATTTTTTTTGTAAATATTTCAGGAACTAATTATAATAAATAGGTCTATAGGGGATTTATTCAAAACATATTTTTATTGTCTGTCCAAATCCGTAGAAACATAAACGGCGTTGCATTTAAAATAACGAAGTTGGTGTCACTTCCGAGAAAACCGGAAGTGATACTGAGTTGCCGTATAAGGCAAAAATGTAAAAATCATAATCGACGTATCAGAGCGTTTTTGAAAAAAGAATTGTATGATTTTCTCGAAGTTCTTCCATTCATCGTGATTGTTTTCTTAAAATGTTTCTTAACCACTGTATAAACTGAATTGGACACTTTGGAGTAAAATTTGGGAAAATTTTAATTGTTGGTTGATTCCGCATCGTTGATACATTAACCTTAAAGAACGAACTTCTCTATCCGATACCAAAGATTAAATATATATTCATAAAGATGCGACAATCTAAGAGAGTGACTTATTTTCAACAGAGATGAAGATATCCTACCAATTTAAATGCCGTTAAAGGGCTATTGTGAGCACTGCGCATGTGCAGCAAGGAAGTATGTCTTTGATTGGTGAAATCGTGAAATCGCAGACACAAATAATGTCTATTATGAACAAAATACATAGTGGCTATTTCTCATTATGAATATTGCTCACAAAATATTTCACTTATTCCTACCTTTTAAACGGACAAGGTCACGAAGACGATAGCAAAAGATTAAAGAATTGCTGACGGAACGTCGTATCTTTATTAATTTTTGACAAAAGTATAATTGGTAATTGGTGCAATTTATATATTATGAATAAAATACGTTATGCATATTTTTCATTATGAATATTGCTCGCAATGTAAACGTCACTCTCGTACTTTTTTAAAGGGACGAGATCACTGGAGACAACGGCGAAAGAATGCCGACGGAGCTTCGTATCTTTATGTATACATATATATTTAATCTTTGTCGATACTAATCAGATTTACTTTAAGCTTGTGCGGCCAGTGTTGATCGGTAGGCGCTGTCTCGTATAAAACAATTGGTTCGATGCGTCTGTCCGTTGCGTGCAATTGCGCACTTGTGTTAATTATTCATATCAACAAAATTCACAATTTAAGTTTTTCAAAATATTAATTTATGCATAATCATACTGCTGTTATTTGGAGAACGAGGATTAAAGTTACAACTGTTAAGGCCGCTACACACGTACGATAAAACAGCGATTTATCTGCACAAACAGATTCATCTGCATTATCTACGTTTTGAGCGCTATATGATGGTGCGAATTAACTGCATAGATCTGATTGTGCAGATAAATCGCTCAGTTTTATCGTAACGTCTGTAGCGGCCTTTGCACATTAAAATAAAATCTGGGCGTGACTAAAGCAGTGAACGCGTTTTGTCCCCATCAGTTTATTGTAAACATTAACGACTAGAGTGGCATATCCCAGCATCTTTTGTATATTGTGCATATTTTAGCGGCCATCAAGTTTGCTTTATAGAGTCTCTAGTTTTTAAACATTTACCCGATTAACATAAATTCAAAGTTATTTATTTTGTTCCGAAAATAAATAGTCTTTTTTTCTGATGTTTTTAAAAAAATATATATCACAATCTGATATTCTTATTATCATGTTCTTTAATTAAATCAATAACCTTATGAGCGGAAGTTCATAGTCTGATTTTTTATAAATAGGACGGGACTATTATTATTTATCTAAAAAATCTGACCTGAATTTAATTTTTTGTAGTTTATACAAAAACGTAAATTCTTAAGCTTTTTTCCTTTTGAAATTCAAGTCGCATCTAAGACAGGTATGCAAGTGTTTCACAAGGTACCGAAAGAAACCTATAGACCGGAAGTGGGTATTGTCGGACAAGTTATATCGATGCTACGGTGAATAAGGTGCAAGAATAATAAATGTAGTTTGAGGCATCCCATGAGGTCATTGCCTTAAATGCACATACATATATTTAGGAATGTTAGACGTTGTTGCCGAGTGTATTTCTTACCTATTTATTTTTTGCAACACCTTATTAATGTCTCAAATACCTATTTAAAAGAGTGGATTAGTTGACAAAATGTAAATACCATTGTTAATTCATCCTAACATTGGTCTACGTACCGGATTGAAAACAGTTAAAAAAGGTAAAAGAGGTAATAGAAAACTACTGCATATGAGGTATTATTCAGATTAACAATTTTCGGTCTTATTTGTGAGGACAGTTTCTCTTCTTTGCCGACAGGCAAACAAAGTACTTGTTGACACCTCACTGGGGCTAGTCAGGGATATAAGTGCTTTTAAGTATGTCTAAAGTCTCACCCACACAAAGAGCGGCAAAACGGCAGAGCAGTTAGATTATACATGAATTTTTTGTGAGACTAATGATGACGCTCAGTTAGCTTGCTAGTCTCATACAACTTTATATTTTTACGATTCGTTTCCGTTTCGATATCTTGAACTCGTTCAAGATATCGAAAAAAATAAATTGTATATGTTTATATCCGTTTCTAGGCCGGTTTTTGTAAACATTAGGGATAACTTTCTTAAATTTAAAATTCTGGTTTATAATTTTGTAGATAAACACACACACCGTGAAATTATCCCTTTAAAATTAGACCCTGCATCATACAGCTTGTTCGTTAGAACTGCACTAACTTTTATGATTTAGGTAAACTCTGATTTATGACTCTAGAGTCAATTGTATTTTATTAGCACACAATAATAAAAATGTACATTTTAACACTGTATGATAAAGAATATCCCAGGTCGAAGCCGTAGTGTAGCAAGGGAGGCAAGAAGGTCATTGACAGGCCTTTTTGTCGACCCCCTACCGTCCCTTTAACTATTTACCTGCTCCTTTAAAAGTCCTCGATGTGATGTTAGACAAACCCGTATAAGGAATTCGATATTTTAGAAGAAAAAATTAATTTTAACGATACAACGGAGCAAATTGGCCTTCTGTCCAAATAACAACCTCAAATATTCCCAAGGCCTTGTCAAATTCATTGGATGTGCATTTTTAACCAGCGCTTTCACGTCTCTTTGAAAAAAATCCTTTAGCTGCAGCGTTGTCTATTTTTTTAACTACCTACCAAAGAAAATCCCCTGTCATTCCTCGTGAGAACACGTTGATTGTTAAGGTTGTTTAAACGTTTATATAACAATGATAGAATAAAACACTTTACTTTGTTTTTTTATCACTGTTTTTTTATTGTAACTAAACATTATTGCAGTTTCGACACAACGTGCTATTTTCAAACGATTCCTAACAAGTGAATCGATTGAAAATGGCACGTTAAGTGTCGAAACTGCAGTAACTTTTAGTTACAATAAAAAACAGTGATAAAAGACAAAGTAAAGTGTTTTATTCTATCATTATGATTGATTATCACAAAGTAACGGCTTCCACCGTTCAAGTTTATATAACATATAATGTTTAAACAACTGTGTTTTCATTGGGTTACTAAAGATACTACGAAACGTGTTCTCCAAGATTAAGTTATTTTGATTCGTAAAAGATGTTATCATTTTTTTTAAGAAATTTCGTGCTGGAAATCGCAACTGTTTTAAGTCTCAAAAGCCTGCAACTGCTTTAAGTCTCAAACGCCTCTAAATTAACTTAAAAAATTAACTATAAGTATCTGCTCTTCAAAGGTGGGTGTATTTATCCGTACACTTTTTGTGATATTTTTATAGCGTATAAAACAGTATGGAAGACCCCTTTGAAGCCAAAGAACTAAAATGGTCACAAAATGAGGAACATATTTAACTAATTTATATGCAAAATAAGTGGTTTGGGTCAATCGTGTCGTATCTGGAAAACCCACTTAATTTATTCAAAAGGAGAGAATAGTTTCAAACTTGGCAACGATGCATTGTGTAGTAAACACTGCAAACATTAAAATTATCTGAAATAACTGTTCTCCCCTCTCTAAATACCTTTTGAACGTAACGCTAGACAAAAATCGAAAAAGTAGAGAGAGCGACTCGTCAGCAATTATTCTCTTTTTATTGGCCTGATTGCTAGTAGCGACGCGTTAATGTAAATGCAGTGTTTATTTATTTTGTATGCATATCGTGATTCGTAAGTAATGTTTCGATTTCATAAAAAAAAATCTCGCAGCTCTGCATTTAGACGGTTTTCCTTTCCATTTTTTCGTATGTTTAAAAAACTTTGCTACTGTTTTACTTATTAAATTAATTACGCATTCTACGACTAAGTATTATTATTTCTCTTTATTAAACACTTTGTAAAGGACAAGCCTATTTATTACACCACAGAGTCTGGAGAGTGCGGAAAATCGAAGAGATTGCCTATTCAGTACGAATTTAAGGCCCCAGACCAATGACGAGGACGTAATTGGGCAATAACTATTCGTGGTAGAAAAAATATCTGATAAAGACTAAAGAGACATCAGATAGTTAACCGATGACGTAACTTGTGCATAGCAATCTTGAAATTCAAAATCTGAAAATATCGATGAGTTCACCAACAGTGCAATGATGTAAGAGTTTGTTTGGTACTGTTCAGGTGTAAGATTAAATTGTATTGTTTGCTTACTGAAGTGAAAAATATATACGTACAATATTGCCAACAACGATCTCTTGAAATCTCTTTGTTTACTGATAATGCTATAAATATTTTCTGCAATTTTTTGTTTAACCAAACTCAAAAAGTTAACTATAAGATATATATCTACCCATGCTCGGAATACCATCTAGAGTTCCCCAGGGATCTATTCTAGTTCCATTATTATGCATCTTATATACTTCAGATTTTATGAAAATATTTACGATACTGAGTTTTATCTCTCTTTCGATACCTCCAAGTGAGGGTTACCACTTCGCTACTGGTGTAAACTAAAATAATACTCAACATTAAAAACAACCTTGGCATAGTCTATTTTTCATGCGCACATATTATAAAAATGTTTATAAATCCCAGCGAATCCTTAAATCTTCGTATTCGTGTTAAAAAATCTAAAAATCTAATGCTTTGGCAGGTTGGCATACTCCTCGCATCCAAGTATGTTAAGGTATCTAACGCTATCAATCAATATAGCCCCCAGTGAGAACATGTGGTTGTCTAAACGTTTGTAACGTTATATAAACGTTTAAACAACAATATGTTCCCATTGGACCTTAACAGAAATATCTAAAGACCATTTATTAGCACTAAATAAGCATTATTAATGTCAATAAAATATCTGTTCTTGTGTTTGGGCCCCAAATATAAGCCCTACCTTCAGAATTTGCAAGGAGCTTAGGTTTAATCTTTGATACAACTTTGAGATGAATGTAAACAATAATAATTTTATTAGTGTAGCATCGAAAAGATAAAACGATCCTGTATGAAACTGTGGCTTTGTCTAAACTTTGCAAGCTCGATTTATGATCAGTACATAGATTCCGAGGACTATGACTTTTTCTCATGTTTATAATTTTCATAGTAGTAGTACTAGTTAGAGAAGGTTGGCGCCTAGTAAGTAGGACACAAACTGACTTTACCGACCCCCTACCACCCTTTCAATCATCCACTCTACTTGCTCCCTCTTCAAACCTCCTCGACCTTCTGATAAAGGTCAGGATATCGTTCCATGAAAGGGAACTCATTTCCTCTCTCAGAAGTACCTCGGCGTCGAAGATTTCTTGCCTCAGTCGCCCAAACTACTCACACTGCACCGAGAAATGGTAGAAGGTTTCGTATTTCTTCCGCAACTTGAGCAGTAGTCTTCCTCAACATCCATCAGTGCTAGGTGTCTTCTAAGTTTGAGTGGCTCGTCAGAACTCCGATTAATTGATTCAGAGTTTTCCGGCTGCGACCAAGTAACGATGTCGCCCCTAATTTGTTCGACTGTGTTACAATATCTCGAGTTTCCAGTCTGCCTAACCTCCAATGCTCATTCAGTGTACCATAAGCTCACTCAATGAAGGCTGTGGTGACCTGTATTCTTGTAATACCCAAAAAATGGGTTCAGCTTCGAGACAGGGTTCCTCGGTTCCGTGTGTAAGACATTCATCTGCTTTCTCGTTCCCTAGAACCCCTGTATGTCCCGGAACCCACACAAGCCTTGCCTTTTTGTTCGTAGCAAGCTCTTTTAAGAGTGTCCGCACACTCCTGCGCAAGGGCTGATCTCAGAGCCGATTTCTTCCTTATTAGCCACTTAAGCTGGCAAATATCTCTGCCTGGAATAGCATGATGTACTCCTTTGTCTTCTAGATGTAGATTTATGTACCGCGTTCAAAAAAATATATTTTTTTTTTGTAATTTTAAGAGTAGACTCCAAAATTGAGGTGGCAGTCGTTTATTATTAAATGTGACACTAAAATATTCGTAAATTAAAATTCATTTTTGATCAATGACGTACAACTGATTTTATTTTAAAATTATATAGACAACCTAGTAACATATATCATATCGGATTTAATTTATGTAACTTTCACTAGTCGGTTATTTAAAATTCAAATATTTGCTTAAATTGTATTTAAGACCGTAATATTACTTGCAAAATCTGTTAACGCGTTAATAAAACATGGGTTTTATACCTATTTATATCGGAGCACATTATTCTGTGGTAGTCGCTAGGCCGTAAATCATTTTGAAACAGGGTTAACAGAATGGAATGTTTCACATAAAATTATTTTTATTGTTGCGTTAGGTACTATTAAAACAGAATGATATAAAATAGACCTCTCAAAAAACCTGTATTTGCTCTTTGTCTTAACTCCTTTATATGAGCTTGACCAAGCAAAAGAAGGAGCACTAGTCTAAAGGTACATACACACTACTTATGCTCGTTTAGAGACTTGTCAGTTCGTTCGCAGCAGTGTTCACATTACTCGGCTTGTTGCCTTGAGTGCGATAGACTCACAAGGTTCGGATAGCTACTAACATGATTGATGAAGAGGTACAAATAGCAAGTACTACATTTACAGTTTTAACTCCTTTATTAAATCACCAAGGGTGAGGATATTCTCAAGCCTAGGTACTCATGCAACTGTTTTTCAAGCTGAGGTTCATGCCATTGAACTGTGTGTACGAAGGCTGGAATATATGCATCTTACACGCAGATCAATAAAAAATTTGCTCAGATAGCCAAGCAGCTATAAAAGCTCTTGGCTCCTACCAGTGTAACTCCAAAACGGTATGGAACTGTCAGAAAGCTCTAAATCATTTGAGCAAGAACAACAAAGTGACTCTGGTCTGGATATCCGGCCACTCTGGTATGGAAGGTAACGAAATAGCGGACTCCTTAGCCAGAGAAGGAGCGGGATCACGATTCATTGGGCCAGAACCAATACTTGGCATATCCTCAAGTACTGCCAAGATGGCTATCTCAACCTGGGCTGAAAGGAAAACGCTCCAGTATTGGCAAGAGTTACCAGGATTAGTTAATTCGAAGGCGTTTATAAAATACCCTTTGAAATCAAGAGCTAAGAAACTTTTAGAGTTAAACAGGGTAAACCTGAAAACTCTAACAGGCCTATATACCGGGCACTGCCGACTAAACTATCATCTGCATAAACTCGGCCTAGCGGAAAACGCCGAGTGTCGTCTATGCCTGGAGGATGATAAAAAAGGCAGACCACATCTTATGCACCCGTCCCGCTGTGGAGAGGATCCGATTCTCAATATTTGGCAAAGGGCAACTGCTGCCAGAGGATCTGGACACATTCTCGCCCAATAAAGTTATCAGTTTCATTAAGAGACTGAACTTATTGGGTGAAATATAATTAGGCGTGAGCCACAATAGGCCTGCTGATGGCCGCAGTGGAGGGTCTACTGAGACCCGCTCACAGAAAACCTAACCTAACCTAACCTTTATTAAATAAAAGAGAAAAAGTGTCGTTGGTGAATGACAATGTTTTTTAAAGATCGTAAATACAACGGGTGTCATCTTTTGTAAGAACTATCTGTAGAAAATGTCTTTTAGCCATTAAAATAACCCCTCCCAAGGTTCTAATGGAGGGGATATTAAAAAATGGTGGCAGTGAGTGTTTCATTGTTCTACATAAACTCTGTTTTCAAGTGGAAATTATGTTTTAACACTTTGGTTTATAATTAATTATAGAGATGAAGACATCCATATGCATATTTTACAATCATGCCAAAAGAATTTTTTGTGTTGAAAGATAACTTGTTTGTAGTAAGTGCTGACATCGTCTATTATATGTAGATATGCGGAATGCGTATATAACATATTTATCAATAACATTATTAATTTATAGAAAATGTACTATGTACTGATATATGTATATATAAAAAAAATAGTTAAATGGGTAAAAAAAGTGTTTGTTTACTCTGGAATAACGCAATATGTTACAGTTCACTTATTCAATGTGTTATCAGATAATAAACATATACGTCACGTCCCTATATTTATAAAAGGATTATTTACATCGTTAGCAAATGTTCACAAGGTAAAGTGTACAATAATAAATAATGGAACAAAATTAGTGTAAGGAATTTATTTGAACGATACAATTTATTTACAAGGTGACGCAAGAGGTACACCTCAATTTTTGGTACCTTTAATGAAATCAACTGTCATGTGCGACCTACTGCCATAACATGTGCTCCCCCTCCCTAAACCGTACCTCGTTGAGTCATGGACTGGTAATGAGGTCCGTGAACTTGGCACCACAACCATCGGTGCTAATTGCGAAACCTGTACCATCAGCACCCTCTGAATAATCGTTTTAACAGAGTTATTAATAATTTTATATTTTTGGTGCCAACTTCACACCAGCACCACAATCATCAAAAAAAAAACAGGTGTTAATTGTTTTAACAAAGTTGTTAATAATTTTTTTAATTTTAGTGCCAACTTCACACCAACACTACAACCATCGGTGCTAATAGTGAAACTTATACCATTATTTAGCACCCTCTGAATATGCAAAAAAAGAAACGAAGGTGTTTGTTTTAACAAAGTTGTTAACTATTTTATAATTTCGGTGCCAACTTCACACAAGCACTATAACCATGGGTGTAAATTGCGAAACTTATACCATTATTTAGCACCCTCTCGACATACATAAAAAAACAGAGGTACTAATTGTTTTAACAAAATTATTAAAAAATTTTTAATTTTAGTGCCAACTTCACATCAGCACTACAACCATCATCGGTGCTAATTTAGAAACTTATACCGTCATTTAGCATCCATTTAGCACCCTCTGAATATGCAAAAAAAACATGCTAATGGTTTTAACAAAGTTATTAACAATTTCATAATTCAATCTGAGGGGGGGGCTCCCTCGAAATTACTAGCCATTATCTACTAAAGTATCGATTTCTTAATGTTAACAGTGTTGTGCTAGTAATGCCAGGTGTGGGAAATGTGTTCCTAAATTTTAAACAAATAAGGCGTGATTAGGGGGGGGCTAAGACGAAAATGTTAACCCTTTATATGACCACCCTTGTAAATATGCTGGTTTTAGGAGTGACTGTGCCAAACTGTGCTTGCTTAACGCTTAATGTGAAATGGGGGGGATGCTAGCATCAATCTGATCCTCCAAATATAACCCTTCCTATTTATTACTTAAAGACGTGCTAGCCGTGAAACTAAGTGTCTTAGGCTGTGTTCGATGAAAAAAATTGTGTGCCAACAAAACTATGATGAAGTAACTTGGGGGTGTCAAGTTAACTGACCTTAAAAAAACGATAAAACCTTGTGAAGGGCCTTTAAATGTTTTCGTATTGGTATATGAGTAATGGTTCTCATGCTTTTTTAGTAAAAAAATATATGATATTGAATAATAAATTTTTGAAATTTGTTTTTCACTTTTAACGTGTACCTAAATGTACTATATAAAAGAAGTGAAACTAGAAATGGCTATAATATATCTCGTTTATATAGTTTTTGTTGTTTGAAACACGAATCTTTAAAAAAAAACGTAGTTTGGATAATGCCATGAAAATTATAAGAATAACGCCTTTTGCTATAACATCCAAAAGCGAGATTGAATTTTTCACTTTTAACCTTTTTTTTTGACCCGTCTAATGTTTAGTCACAGCGCTCTTGCCGGCAACAGGTCATTTACCGATACCCTACTATCTTGAACACAGTGGCCAGTGCACTTCTCTCTTATATTCAAGGTCGCCTAGACAAGTTGTCAACAAAAAAATAAAAACAATTTTCTCTCGTGGCCCCCTCCAAACTTTTAAAATCTGGTTTTAAACAGCTATTGTTCTGAAATGATCTATATGTTTACATTTAGATGTAGAGGTATACCTGCTGGAGTCCAGAGTTCTAAAATTCGCATACGGGAAGGTCTTTAGGAAAATGTCTACATTAATACAACACTTTTTAATTTAATATGTTCTAATACTTTATTTTTCACGAAAACCATTTAATTTTGTAATTAATTATTATATAAATTATCTAAGAAATAAAAAATATGACTTGTTTGATATTTTTTGAAATCAGAAAGAAAAACTCAATCATATCATGAAAACAAATAAATCTGACATTAAAAAAGATAACCATATCTACAGTACACGAACCGGAAGTTAAGGTTTTAAAATAGTGTCCTCAGTAAATTCTCATCGACACATTTTTGCCTAAAATCAATAATAAGCGCGTTATTTAGAATATAAATAACATAATTTGAATTTTTTAGAGTATATTTCGGTAGCCGTTCCGTATTTCTTGAATCCTAAAGTCGGCAATAGACGGACGTGTCATACGTCGAGTACCGCACGCCGTGTTTCATCCGTCGTAATGGAAACCATATATTTCAATACAGTTGAGTACACGAGCGGGCGAGGACGTGCCGTACGCTCGTCTATTGCATTTTGCGCAGAATTGTAATTAAATAACTAAAATTATTTTTAATTTTCTGAAGGTTCTTCTATCTAACCTATTTACAAAGTAAAAAGGACTAAAAACTGATCGGAATAACGAAAAAAATAGGTTGCCATTTGGGTCATATCTCAAAAATCACTGACGATATTTAAATGGCACACATATGTGCACAAATATAACAATCGATATACCCATGAAGCATTTTTTCAAAAAAATTGTCTACTGACAAATTACAGCGAATATTTGTTACGTTTGCCGAACCCTGTATGGACCAAACGTACTTTATTGATGATTGTTGTATATATTTTTTATTCTCTGAGGCCGTATATGTCGAACAATTTATTATTGATTACATATGACCAAGTTATTATTTTTTGAATTTAATAATATGCAATTTAAATAAAGTATATTATCTTTATCGCATATTCATAAATTATATTGAAGAAAAATCATTTTCAAATGGCAATAAAATGCATAAATTGCCCACACATTCGTCTTTATTGAATGTATATCGTAAAACAAATGGTGCATTTAAATCACCCACTTAATTTCTTATTGGCGAATAAAATTTAAATTGCTCAGTAATAATCGAAAATGCAACCACCCATGTAACAAAACGTTATAATACAAATTGCGATTAAAACAATACAAATGATCCATATTAATGAATTCGATTGGTTAATACATTGTCTTTGGGGCAATAACCAGTAGCAGCAAAAAAAGGGACGGCTAACAAACGCGCTACAAGCGCTCACATGAGAAATATACAGACTAGACTTAGAAATTTTTGTAAAAAAAGATGGTAGTACTTGTGAATTGTTATAATAAATGAAATTAGATGTTTACTATGAGAAAAACTCAAATAACATCAACTATAATATACTTTTACGTATATGAAAGAAATGAAAATGGCTGAACATCTGGAAAATCATGCAATGACTTTTCCTAAGATTTGCTAAAAAGTCAAGGTAAAGATTAATACTGGGAATCAATCACTATTTGCATATAAAACTAGCACCGATGAGGGGTCGTCGATCGCCGAGAATTAATAATACGTGGGGAAGGACTCTAACCTTGGCGACAGCGACTGCCTCGACCTGGTATTGTTTAAATCATCTTTCTGTTCAGTCTGCAACGAAAGGTTTTTTTTATTTTATTGTTTTTACGTAGTATCTGTTTGTACCACAACATAGAAAATTATAAAAAAAAACGCTGTATATAAGGTTTGTTCGTAGAGACGATTTGTGATAGTTTTCTGACTATAGAGATGCGATTATTACGAGAGCTCTGCAATAACAAACGTTCTGATTAAAATAGCACATCTCTACAACAATGTGCGCATGCTTTTGATAGTTTCAAACGGATGGAAACTGCTCTACGAACAAACCTATAATCACCTATCCTCGCGGTTCTAGCTATTGGACTGCTCTTATAGCAGTTGAGTATCGCGGCCCATAATCTCGTCGCGACAGCCGTTGCGATCGTGGGGCTACAGCCGAATGATTGAAAACGGGTCCATTTATTTTAATGCAAAGCAATTCTTGCTGCTGCGTAACTAAATACGCGAAGCTGCAGCAACACAGCCGTGGCCGTTTAATCGCCACTCGACTTTTATGTTTGATTTAGATGTATGACTTATGTTAGTCCAGTGGCAATGCTAAACAAGTAACTTGTATAGGTACCTATATTTTTCAGTCTTAGTGTCACAGAAAAGATGTGGGAGGATGACGATATTATAATGTCAATGTCTGTTATGACGATATCAAATAACCAAATTGTATTGTTTCCACTTCTGCTACTTCGCCTTGGAAAGTATATTAAAAGCACATAGAGTATGGATGCCTTTTATTTGTATGTATCGTAACCCTCTCCTTCAATTTACTCATTTTGTTGGGTACAGTTCAGTGGGATTGGTTGTTTTACAAACAGGCGTATATCACTTTAATAAAATTAAAACATGCTTTGATTTGATTTTAACTTTCGTTTACGTACACAGGCAGGATAACTGTATCTTCTAAAGTACATGGCTTTAACATACATCACTTTGTGGGGCATTTAAAAAGTATCTTAAACTCAATTTGCAATATCTACCTCGACTTGACCATTTTTTGAGTTACGCCCCTTTGTAAGATACGCGAAGATATAGTTATATATCATGCGACACGTTTTGCAAGTTTTTGTTTTATGTCGGTGTACATCAAAGGAATATATTATGTTTCCTAAGTCAGTCGAAATATAGACGGGAAGTAGGATGACTCATTCTTTGTTTGTGCAGAATATACTATCAGTAAACAATGTGCAATCGTTGTGAGCATATGTGTTCGCGATTTATTGAGCGGTTTTGTGGTTTGGATAAAATTTGTTGTACGAAATGGGGCGAAAAAAATAGCAGAACTCATTGAACTGTACCAGTGGTCACCGTTCACATTGTAGAGCTGGAACTAACAAAAATGAAGATAAAAGACATTATTATTAGTAATAGTAAAAATGTTAAAATTCTAAAGATAGAAGTGCATATAATGGCGTCATCGATTCGCACGATTTCTGTGATTGTGACTAGGGGATAACCATATTTTATGTTATACACAGAAATTTTAATGTAGGCATTTATTGGTCATATCATATGCCAAAGAGCAAGTAGCATTCTTTGAAGTAGGTACCGACTTAAGATGGACAGTTGCAACACTTGTTGCACAGCAATTTATGTCACAAATCATGTCTGACTAACTAAAAATATGACCAATAGGATTAGACACAGTATCGTATGACGCCCATCAATTATGATTTGGATATTACAGATCAGATCTTGGGACCAGAAGCAGGTACCTGCCGTTTTTGTCACATTTTCAGTTACTGTTTCTTTTCAAAAATATAAAACCTTATGATTTAACAAATGCACAGTAAAAGCAGATATTTAGTTCTAATGTCCCAAATTAAATCACGTATTATTACCAAAGTATATAGCATAGTAAAAAAAAGAAACTGATAGTAGTGATAAAAGCAGCGTGTTGTTTGTTGTGGTCTTCAGTCTGTATTTTCCACGTGAGCTGACTACGTTGTTGCCAGTTCTGCAGAGTGCAGCTTTTAAGGTAATTATATCACACACTTTTAAATAAAAAATATCTACAATTTTTATCAAAACTAATATTAATAATAATCGTATTTTCAATGTTACATGTTTGTTATTTCTGTTGCTTTAGATGCTGTGAATATGTTCGATTTTAATTAGAAATAATGTATAATAAAAACATCGTAAGGTTCGCAAAAAATTAGCATTGCAATTATATTGACGTATTTTTTCGTAAACCACGCACATTTAGACAAACATTAGATTCTCCTTTAAAAAAAAGTAAACTGACAACAATGGCCAAAACCGATCGTTGTTCTGTAAATCCTCCATAATTCTCTGGTGTTGTGACGTCAATAGTGTATTGAACTCAACTTTACGGGCCATAGCAGTTCATGCCCTCCAGTGGCGTAATGTTTCCCACAGAAAGGGCATAATTATATCAACTTAGAATTTTTAATTCAGAAAATTATTTAATTTTTCTACGAGGCATTGATATAAAGATTATAAATATTATATATATTTATACATTAACATGTCATCTTCATGTGTAAATGAGCAAAGTGTACATCATGTAATAACAAAATAAAAATTCTTGCTTCTTAAAAAATACCGAGGTCTTTCTAGTTTTAAGGTAAAACAAAAATTTTTGCGGTAAACATTTAAAAACTACGCATGGAATGCCGCTAACAGAAAGGAAAAAAATGGGACTATCTGCGTTGGGTAGATAGAGCTTAGTTAGTAGCCATGGCGCAGTGTTCTGGTGTGCATTGCACACCAATTTTACGACTAATAATTCTTACTAGTGCGCATCAATTTTCTTGCGCAAAGAAATTTGGTAAAATTATATGCGAGAAAGTTCAGAGAGACTTTCAGGGCCGCTCAATGGGTGCATCGGTGCATCAAAATGGCGGCAAATCAAGCTAATGTACAACAACCACTAATAATGGGAAAATATTTACTAAAAATAGTATCTGCGTATTATTTATCTAAAGCTATTAGTTGGCACGTAACACAGGAATGACATGTCAACCGTGGTCCATCGGCGATGCCATTATTTAAAGCACTTTCTTTTCTAGCATGAATTTAAGGATATTTTCGCGACTTATCGCATAAACTGCGATATGTAGCCCTATATTTATTATATAATACGATAGAGAATAATAACTACATATCACGAAAATATGAAGTTTATTGATTTTTCTACAGTCTAGCAGGTTGAGAAATAATGGGTTTCTATGTTAAATTCACTTAAATTTTGCAGCGTTAGCCAGGATAGAGAACAAAATGCGCGCTGATGATTGGTGCAGACGGCTGTCAAATGTACACAAGTGCAAAGTTCCTATAGCGGTTCATTTTCGTTGTTTATTTTATTTCTTCAGCTTCGGTCGTAGTTGGACGTCTGCTGATTGTGTTTTGATATTAATTGAATTGTGTTTTGCCTGGAAATAAGCAAACTAAAATACAAACCATCTACAGTACACTCGCTACTTGTCCATTGTAAATCGGACTCACTAAGTCCAAACCACCACTGCAAAGATTAAGTGAATAGAGTTTAGATTGTTTAAGATTTGTTTTCACGGTGATGATTTTAAACGATTATCCTATCATGAGAGCTACTGTGGTAGGACTGTCCCGACAGTGTGATGTCTATTACATATATAAAAATTCTTCTGCGATTATGATAGTGATAATTGAGGTAAAATGGCGGATAGACAGGTGATTGCATCTGGTGTGGTGAAATAATCAAAAATAAAAATATATATGTAATAGACAACACACTGTCGGGACAGTACTACCACAGTAGCTCTCGTGATATGATAATCGCTCAATAATCTACACTATAAAAATTCTTCTGCAATTATGATAGTGATAGTTGAGGTAAAATGGCGGATAGACAGGTGATTGCAGCTGTTGTTGGTGAAATAATCAAAAAAAAATAAATAAATAAAATTAATATATATATATATATATATATATATATATATATATATATATATATATATATATATATATATATATATATATGCGCGATTGCGATCACGATCACGATAGCGGTGGCGTTGGCGAACGGACCCATCTCCAGGAAACAAGTGAATCCGCTCATACTTGTTGCGACTTGTTGGCGATAGAATCGGCTTGTGCAGCGATTGTTCGCGTGTTAGTCGGCGTATTGCGTTGACGTTCAGACGCTGCAAGTTATGTTGATTGCTGATCGCGTGAGGTAAATTTCACCGAAAATTAATTGAAAGCGTTAAGAAACACAATATATTATTTGATCTGTCGTACCCTGACTACAAGAATGTGTGCATTAAAAACAAAATATGGGATCAAATTGCTAAAGATATGAAATTCGAAATTTAAGTATTAGCTGATTTTTTTTATTAATTTTTATTATAAAATTAAGGTTCTTCTTGCTGTAAACTGCCCATTTCTATTTATTTGACGCTACACTTCTTCATCTAACTATGCATTAAATAAACCTTATTTTAAAAATTAAACTATGCATACGGCCGTAAGTATTGACTGCTGTATGAACTGGAAGTCTCAAACTGGACTGAAAATTATTATAAAGTGATTTTACTTGTATTTTCTGTTTTTATTGTATTGTGTATTCATTCACATTAGTCATTCATAGGTCAAGTGAAATCTGCGTTATTTTGTAAATTAAAATTATTTTTATGTGAAATAACTGATCCAGAGGAACAAATCGGAAGTTATGGAGAGGAATTGTTTTTGGAAACCCCCTCGACTACGCTAGAGATGAGCATTTCTCTCTCACAGACGATTTGTGACGTAGTGAGTCATCTCTACAATGACGGGTATATTCACGTTAGTAAATACGTCGGCATTACATCAATATCTCACTTAATTTTTACACTGAAGGACGATCTATTAATCGAGATATCGAGCGGTACTACTAGGAAAACTGAATACTTCACTGAATGAAACTGAGACTTGTCTTTATTTTTAACTGTCTTCCTTTTCTCTGTTATATTTATAGAATGTTTGGCTGCGGAATTTCAATTATTTTTTTTGCGTTGAATATTGGAAGCATTTTACTGTATGATTATGGCTGGTAAAATGACAGTCAGATACGTTGAAATAAATTATTCTAATTGTTTTATTAATACGTATATTTTTTAAAGAAAACTAGAGAGTATAATGTAATATATTCGTGGTTTTTCCTATTTACATTATTTCTAGCAGCAAAAATACAATATTCGCAGTGCGAGAGTACTATTACTAAGATGAAACTTAATATCATGTTATGGTCCTTCCTTTTGAAAAATATAGAGATCTCTGTAGATATTAACTTGTCAGTGAATATTGCAACAGGTCTTTCTTTTCCTATTTATATCCTGATTCAAAATAAGGAAGTGCATCGATTGGATCAGATCGGATTTATCGTCTCGTCATGATTTAATTATACCACCTAATGACTTTTATCCCTGATTATGCAAAATTCTAACATATAAAAAAAATTAGAACACTATTAGAAGCTTGCGGTCAACTACCTCGAGGGAAATATTGCACCTGTGATAAGATAACGTTATAACCGAATAATGTGTCTATCCTGGGTGAAGAGCTAGGTTGTAGCGCCATTAGGACCGCCATATTTCAACAAAATCGAACAATATGTTTTATTTTCATTTTCGTCTAAATAGCATCAGTGTGTAGAAAAAATTAAAGACACGTGTGAGCTTACGGCCCCGACAATCAGCAGTTTGCAATTGCATTTCGATAGATAGAGTTTTATTGTGTTATTGTGAAAAAATGTCTCGAAATATCGTGGACCAGTTGAAGAACAACTCGGAACCAGAGTTTAATTGCACAGAACTTTATTGCAAATGCTTTAAAAATGTTGTGTATACGAAAATCAAACGTTTTAAAACTTTCAATATTTTAAATACGCTCCTGTTTCGGCTGTACACGTGAAACTGCCGCTTTCAAACTACAAATGGATTTTTAATGACAGGCGCCCGAATTTAACGCCAAATTATTTAAAACAATTTAATAATGTGCTTTTATTCTGGTACCAAAAAATAATTGTTATAATGCAACAGTGTTTTTTGCTAAATGTTCAGCGTTCATCTAATTTTGGCCATTACACCTGTCAAAAGTAAAGTATTGTCTATTTTGTATTATATATCATGAGTTGATTCCGCCACTAATATTCGCAAAATGACTGACTGCCTGAGATACGGTCTTTGATTATTATAACTCATTTTTCAATCGTTCGGATCGTTAATTGCCAAAATTATTCAAATAAACGATAAAATGTTTCTGAGCAACAATCTTTTTATTTTGCATCCTGGAATATGACAAAATTGTCATGAACATGGACTTTTTCCTCGTTTTGCTGGAGACAAATTGCAATAGTCTTTAACATTTTTAATTCTCAAGTTTTTTTTGCAAGATATTCATTAAAGCTTTTTAATTTTAGACTAGACAATATCAATACTGATAAGAAATAAATAAAAAAATTATGTTACATATTAGAATTGTTACATATTAGAATATTTCAAGCACTATATCAAATATAAAAATATAGTTATCTGTTATGTATTCAAATGTGCATTGTTGCATGTCTTTTTGACCTAAATTGCGTGCAAAGGTTATATGTTAATAATGTTTTATGGCCAAATTTTAAAGATTATTTTAATAGCACTATCGCATGTCGGAAATTTGCCATTTTCTACGCTAAAGTATGTGTCATTTACGATTAGTTACTGTTACATACGTGATAATTTACCTTTTTAGTAAAGGTATTAATGTGATGAAATCTATGGTCAAAAGATTTTCCCTTTGAATTCTATACAGGGTGACTAAAAGTTTAATAACAACAGAAGCAATAAAAAACCAATTTGAAAATAAAAATGTTGAAAACCAAGTAACATTGCCAGAACAATTTTACTTTTTTTTGAAGTAGTATATATTCGATAATTATTAACTATGTAGTTTGTTTCTAAACTGTTATAGCATAAAATCATCCACAGAAATGAAATAATGTTGGAGTTTGATTTTTTTAATAGCATTTCGAAACCGGTAAATTTAATTGAATAACCGGTATTAGAAATAATTAAAGTTCTATCATCGACAAAAAGCAAACAGTTCTAAAGATGAAGAACGGAACAGATATCGTTAATAAATAATATAGACATCAGTAGTCTCAAGACAATTTCTTGTGGCACGCCATGTTTAACTTCACTCAAATCTGTTTTCTGTTTCTTATGTATGATAACTAAAAGCAAACCCCTTATACCGTAACAAGACAAGTTGGAAGGAGAGAGACGAGGCCCTACAGTTTATTGAGGAGTTCGACCACACCTAGGGCATCGACAATTCCCTCACCCATCTTAGTCTGAAACAAATTACAAATAAAATTTCTAACTTGCTCCAGGATGGAATCGAACCATCGATCTTCGCTACCGAGTAAATAGCTATAAGCGCTTTACCCATCGGCTACCATGTCCACATAAGTTCAAAATGCTAATAAAACTGATAACTTTATTGGGTCCGAGTATGTCCAGATCATCTAGCAGCAGTTGTCATTTGCCAAATATTGAGAATGGGATGCTCTCCACAGTGGGACAGGTGCATAATGCAAAGCTGGAGAGTTTTCCTTTCAGCCCAGGTTAAGATAGCCATCTTGGAAATGCTTGAGGATATGCCAAGTAACGGTTCGTGTCCGATGATTTGTGATCCTGCTCCTTCTCTGGCCAAGGAGTCAGCTTTTTCGTCACCTGCCAGGCCAGAGTGGCCTGATATCCAGACCAGAGTCACTAGTCTTTGCTGAAGTGACTTAAAGCCTTTTGGCCGTTTTATAGTTGCACCGGTAGGAGTCAAGAGCTTTTAGTGCTGCTTGGCTATCTATTCCATAAATTCCTATATATTCCAGCCTTCGCACACACAGTTCAATGGCATGACCCTCGGCCTGAAATATAGTTGCATTAGTACCTAGGTTTGAGGATATCCGTAATTTTGGTCTGTAGCTAATACTCCGGCTCCTGTTCCCTCAACTTTTGGAGTCGTAGTTCATCGAATTAGTCTATACACGTTTTGAAGAATAAAACTCGGCTGGATGGAGGAGTTTGCATGGTGAGCACTGTCAGTGTCGGCGTTATGCGCCGTTTTACAAACTAATATGCAGAAAATAGGAAGGTAGGACAAAGTTGGTAATATTTCTGTCAAGCATCCAATAGCAACATGGTTAGACCAATAATTCGGTATTTAAACTCAAAAATTTTACGACTTCGACATGTTTTAACAAACTCCGATTATCAAAACTGCAAGAGAAGAAACAAGGAATTGTACAAACAGTACTACAAAAACTTATTAAGTTATTAATTTTACATCAGAATTGCCAGTATAATATGAAAATACAGTTGAGTATATTATTGCATTAAGGTTCAGTTTTACAATCGTTAAGATAGGTAGTTAACTTCAAGTTGCTAGTTAACCAACGGTCGATTTCCAATCAAATCGATTAGTTCATAATATGTAATTAATTGAAATATGAAATATTTGTAGTGTTTTCAACTATAGCAAAAGAAACATGTGAGTTTTTGAAGCTGTCTGGTTTTCCATTAGTAGAAATAACGAAGTCTCGATTTTATTTTAACCAGTGTGTTAGGTACACGAGTATCTAGAAAATTAGTTTTAATTTCATTGCGAGACTTGTATATCAAACCCAGACTCGGCAATTTCGAATTTCGGAGTAATACTGTAATCCACCAGTCAATGCCCTCGTCGAGGGAGAAGTTCCTATTAATGTGGCGTGGAACATGAAACGACTGTATATTTATTTATTTATTATGCAAAATTATTTTTTTCCTTTTTTACGATAATTAAATTTATTAGAGCAATCATTACGGCAGCGGATATTACCGATTCATAAATGCTATAAATAGTTATCAAATAAATATTTGAAGTGTTTGTCTGGAATAAAAATAAATTACGAAACTTGGGGGGTTTTGATCCAATAAGTATATGCAGGTTTCTTCATATTAATATTTACTTTTGTAATATAAATAATAATAATAACCGCAGAAATGAAACAACCACTGGGTTACACTTAGAAAGACGCGGATATACAACCATTCCCATCGACATTGCTAGTGCTAATGGCGGGATTCGAACCCGCAGCCACGATAGATAGATTACTAGTCACGATTTTCTCTGATAGGTGGGAACTGAGAACATTTTTGATTATGAAAACTTGTTAACTACAAGTATTTTCCGAATCAGGATTACCATGTCTATTTTGAGAGTGAATAGTCACATAATAGTTAAAAGCATGTGTTTTTTATTTATCACAAAAAACTCCAGACACTACTCTCAAGTTTGTTATGCAAGTACGTCGTTGATCTCTACAATTTGCTGAGAGCTTTCAAGAGAAATGAAATTAAGCTCAGTATTTCTAACATCTAGCCTTAATAATTTATATTCTCTACGCAGTGCGCTTATTTTTTATAATGTTGACAAGTATAAAATATTTATAGATAGAAACAAAACGATTTCGGCTATCGCTATCACTATTCCTATGGCTTTTGAAATCCCGAGAATGTGCTGATTGGTTTGAAAACAACTTTGTACCCCTATTTTATACAACGACAATATATATGTAGCTAATTATAAAATACTCAAGGATTTTCCTTTTGCCAATTAAAATTTAGCAGTTTGTTTAAAATATCAACCCCCCATTAAATCGAGGTCGATGCTTAATTCTAGCGACAGGAAAAAATAATTTTTTAAATAAATAAGCATGGAGTTTAATTCAAAATTGCTCTCAGTGACATCCTGATTATGATAACATGTTTATCAAAAGTATATTGCTACCACAAATTTGCCCGGTAATTGTATCGTATTTTCGAAACTAAGAAGATTTCTGGCACAAAAACTCTTTTTTGTTTTAATTATAATAGATTTCTGGCCCAATCGATAGGTATTGTTTTTCTCTCATTGATGTTATTATGGGAATAATTTACTTCTTTAAATAATTTGATTTACTGTTATTACTCGTCAGAAGATAATTTTATAGGTACTAATAATTCTTCATTGTGTTTATAAACATAAGATCATACATTTTATTGAGGTCGTGAATCTTGAAATAGATCGGAGATTATTTTCGTACTTTCGCCTTGGTCGTGTGCTCAAGCTAAATTAACGAATTTATTAATAGATACCAGGATGACTCTCTGAGAATCATTTATGAAATAAAATACTGCTTTATTTTCTCTAATTTAATGTTAAAACAGGGAAAACTGTTCTTTTATTTTTTGTACAAAATCCATCTAAATTATTTTATTTACACTTTTATAATTTCCAAAGTTACAACGTTGTTAAGACGACATATTTCTCATGGCAGTATCCTTACCAATATTTGATTCGCACACAAAATACCATCTACCTGACCTGGTTTATGCCGCGACCAGGTAAAAATAATTATAGAGCAGTGCTGTCTAGTCTCCCTATTATATAAACCAACCTCTCCTGTACAGTACTGATAAATTTTATACTCCACCAGACTACAATAATACCCTTTATATTTTCACTAGCTACTTTTCTACAAAGTATATACAACGAAGAGGAAACATGTGTGAAGTACTTTGATTTCGTATCTAAGGTAATTTCTTGTTTGAGCAAATTTGATAATTGTTTAAAGTAACCTCTTCTCGAGTCTGCTAAATTGTTTTTATTTAATTTAATAAGGGTATATGCTAACATATTCTCTGAACATTTTATCCTCGAATCGAGCAATATAATCTAGTTCACAAGTTAAAAACGGTGTTAATTAATGATAAAGGTCGTAAAAATATGGGCGATAACTCATTGGATTCGGAATGACGTCTAGAAAAATGTGTAAAAATTGTTTACCAGCACATAAAAAATTGCAAAGAAGAAGAAGTTATTAACAAATTAAAATAAAAGAAAGTCATTTAGTTTTTCGCAAATAATTCAGAAACTTTTAATAATTAAGAAATTTAAAAAGAAAGGTCTCTGCTATAAAATATTAATTAAAAAAATTTCAAAAAATTATCGGATCATCTCGACATCCCAAGGAACAATATCCACTTAAAAAAAATGTTTTTCATCCATTTTTCATAAAATGCGCTTATTGTTAATTAACAAATTTTTTTGGAGTTCATGTTTATGTTTATAATCAGATAATTGTTAAACTAAAGACGTGAAAATTATAACCGATGCCGGATACATTGTGACAAGTATACTTTATGAAATAATCACATCACGATATTTTTAATTGTTATAGTTCATTAGTTATTAATCTTTTATGTTAACAAAAAACTAATAAACGATAAAAAAAGGTGAACAATTTTTTTTTATCAATATTTGTTATTTTCACTGTTTTTGTATATCAAAACACTATTAGATTTTATAATTTTTAAATTTTTAGTGGTATTTGTTTAAAAAAATTTTATAAACAATTGGATTAGTTGCATCTTTTAGAAAAAAATTTTTTTGCCAAATTATTAGTGGAATATGGTTTTTTTTTTTTTTAATTTTTTCAAAAAATTTTTTTACTAATCATTTTTAACTTTTTTCATTATTTAAGTAATAGATTAACAAAATATTTTTTTCTAAATTTATCATTAGCAGTTTTCTACAAAGTAAAAAAATTTTTTTTCTTTCGCTTAAAATTTATTTGTATATTTAATAAACAATTTGTAATAAACAATAATCGAATGTATTAATATCTTTTTTTTATAGGAAAAAAAAACTAAAAACAACCATATATTTAACCAATACAAAAAAAAATTTGATTTTTTTTTAGAATTTTCAATTTTGCTACTCTACAGAAATTAAAGTGCCTCCCTCTTTTGTTAAGTTATTTACCTCTATATCTTTTAAACTATTAGAGATACGACAATGGATATTTAAGTCGTTTTTTAAAGGATTAATTAATCTTTAAAATGAGTTAACCACCTAGTTTGTAATTATTGTTAATCAGCTATTATACGCATTTGTTTATAAAAAATTTAGGTTTCTTTGTCATTTTCTTCTTTTTTTTTTTTTTTAAAGGAGGAATTCCAGAACTGGTCGGTTCATCTATATTTTAATCTCACAATTTAAATTATAGAAAGCTTTTATTTGTAAAAAGAATTCCTGATCCAAATTTGTTCGATATTACGAATATCAATATTTTAAAAAAGATATGATACACGAATCGATACTTTTCGATATAAAGCGTATTGATACTTTTCAGAGTATCGTCCAACACTACATCCAGTAATGTTTTGTTTTTTTTTTGTTTCATTTAAAGTTCTTATTTGATTTTGATACAACTGATGGTTTGGTAGCTCTAGAAGTTTCTTTGGGGTACGTGGAATGATATTTAAATTTAAGATCATGGATTTTGTGTCACTATATGAAGTTTTTTCTTGTATTTGGATTAATAAGAACAGGATAATATATGAATTTAATACCTATGGCAAAATCCTCGATTTACTGGAATTTTGGAAGTGTCTACCAAGCGTGATTTGAATTCATATGAGAATTTTTCGTTGCATTCCTGTTCACATTGAGCCAGTTGATTACATTGAATTTAATTTAAAACAAATTATATCCTTTTCTTGGTAAAAGTTTAAAATTTGGAATGAAATGATATATAATAACGCTAAAAATTAAATATAATACCACGAGATGAACATTTTTTAAATATTGGTTGATTTTGGTAATAATGATCAAAATCGTTGGCCAGTTTACTTTAATTTTTACAGGAGATGCAGTTTTTGAACAATCTCGGATATGTTTTTGGTTAAACTTTCCAATTTCTTGATTCGCTTGCAGTTACCGAAACGCGATAGAATTATTTTTCATTTGAGAATTAGACGATGGAAATAAGATGAAATTTGATGATTATATTAAAATTATTTCTGAGAGTTGGACGTTTAAAGAATATTTTGATAAATTTGAAGAGTTTAGTACGAACTAGGTACTTCAAAACTAGAAATTTCTGCTTCTGAAACTAGAAATTTCTACTTTTAAAGTAGAAATTTCTACTTTAAAACTAGAAATTTCTACTTTAAAACTAGAAATTTCTGCTTTAAAACTAGAAATTTCTAGTTTTAAATTTTTGACCTTGAGACGCGGTGCCCAAAACGGGTTTATTGCAAATACCGCTTTACCATAATTTGAGGCTTACCAGTGGTTTCTAGGTAAAAATGTTCTGTATAGAACTTTTTAAGAACACGAAATTTTTGTCTGAAACATTTTTTTTGCAAGTCCAATAGACACCTATAAAGTTTCAAAGTGGGATTGATCAATAAAAGTTTCAAGAGCGCTTAGTTTTAAGCTAAATTTATATTTTTAGGAAATCATGCTCTTAAAAAGTTTTATACCAACAGCCATGTCTCAAATACCTGTATACAAAGTTTGAGCTAATATCTTTGTTATAATATGCCCCAAATTAAAAAAATAATAATAAATCGGTCAACACATTCAAAAATAAGGTGTTGCGGTCTTAAATCGCACACGTTGTATATGTATACAGGGAAATTTCTTATAAACATAGGTCCGCTAAGGCTTTGTTTTTGAGATACAGGATGTTGATATTTATTTTTAAAACGGTCTTTTCTTAATATCGTAGAAACGACAATAGATAATCGCTCCTTTTTAAAACTTTTTATACAGGTCTTTGAAACATGGCCGCTGGTATAAAACTTTTCAAGGACATAATTTTTTAAAAATCCAAATTTAGTTTAAAAATAAGCGTTCTTGGAATTTTCAATGATCCGTCCCACTTTGAAGCTCCATAGCTTGGTGTATGTTCGACTTGCTAAAAATGTTTCAGACAAAACTTCTATGTTCTTAAAAAGTTTAAACTGGCCATTTTTTACCTAGAAGCCACTGGTAAGGCGGTATTGGCAAAAAAAAATCTTTTCGCGCTTCTTATGATCAAAAATTCAAAAGTAGAAATTTCTACTCTAAAACTAGAAATTTCTACTCTAAAACTACAAATTTCTACTCTAAAACTAGAAATTTCTACTCTAAAACTAGAAATTTCTAATTTCAAAAATGGACATTTCTGTTTTAAAAAGTAGAAATTTCTACTTTCAAAAGTACAAATTTCTAGTTTTTTATTTGCTGTGGCCCTTTAGAGCCATCGTAGTTTATTGTTGAAATGTTAAAATGGTATAAAATATTCAAAATATAACATAAAGTGAACATTAAAACTTGCAAATAATTAGAAATCAATTAAGCATTAAGAAGATTTTAATCATTTATCTGGTTGAATTAAACTTGCTATTCGATCCCTTAGCGCCCTTTGTTCTGAAGAAGGAAATGATTACTAGAATAAAGTGCAATGCACATATCATATGTGCATTACACGTATCATAGAGGTCTTGGCTGCACGTGATGAAGTAGATGCACATGCACTGACAAACGAACCAGCTTTGCAATAGTTACGTTGCGTAATAATTCTGCAAGTGCAATTGAACAAAAGATGTTCCGTGCCGACGATCGGCAATGCACAAGCCCCTTTATCGCAACGTTGCCAGCCACACTGATGTTTCTGTAGTTATCGGAAATTAGAAATTACGTGCTTCAGTAAGAAAATATAATTTTATGACCACGTCACAATATTTAATTATATTTAAAATCCCGTGTTAAATAATAATAGTAATAATACCAATAATTTATTTATTTACATATAAATAAAGATTTCATGTTCAGAGAGTAAGATTTATAAAATAGTACAAATACAAATAAAGCCTGATCCCACAAAAAAAGGAAACTATTCTGTGCGGGTTACTAGGTATGAGAAATTTGATTTATCCTTGATTTTTGCTGTGTTATTTTGTGCGATTCTGTTTTACAGTTTTTCTTTTGTCGTGATCTCATGAATTTAGACACTTTAATCGCTATTTTTCTATGTTAAAACATTTGCTAACATGATACCGACATATTAAATAAATATAAAAATAATGTTCCAAAATATTTGTGGAAACTGGACTGTAAAGAGATGAATTTTTTTTTCGTTTTTTCATCTTCTAACATTGTTTTGAATTAAATAATTAAGCAGGCAATTATACATTGATTTTTAAAAATTTATTTGAAACAGGCTTTAATTTTTTTTGTTGAGCTAATTTTCATCGGAAAACTCTGTTACTGTACGGCAACGCTGTGAGCTTGTGCATTTCGAGCTATTCCGAGTTGCTACGATCGTACAACTACTTGCTTAGCCAATTTAATACTAAGCGTAGGGGAATATTAGGATGTGGGTATATAAAAAGGATATCCCCCGCACCGCATTTTCTGAGGTCCCTGAATCAAACCGTAAGCTTTAGGGTGACTCCGTTTCAGTTGGTCGGAGGTGCGTGAATCGGGTGTAGAGGTGTGGACGAAGAACGGGTTTTTTTTGTTTATTTATCATTTCAGAATAGTGTTCAATAGAAATAGTGTTAGAAAATACCACAAAGTGTTCTTGTGCCTAATTACTCGAAACGAACTTTTTTAGTGCTTTACCCCCAAATGTTCATTTATTTGCGGCAAAAATTTGTACATCCCATTTCTGATGTTATCTAACCCTAAATATCAAAGGAATACACAAACATTCATTGTTAATGGTAAGATATTTTTTAAATAAATTTCGAATTTAATTTCTATTTACAGGAAGGGATGCGCCTTTTAAGGGCAACAACACGCGCACACCTAACTTCTCCCGCACTCCCTACTCGTAACATGTATATAGTCCGGATGTTTAGGTTCAGAAAACATCCGCCATGTTGCCTGTGACATATCTCACGTCATCCCTAGTGCGATCTCTTCCGCAATATTGTGACGTCATGTTATTAAAGGCCTGTGTTGATATGATGTAAATGGCCGACACGGTTTCCTAATCCATCAAATGCACTTTAATTACTTAATTAACCACTAGTGCAAATGTCCGATATGATCATAAATAATTGTTTTATTTCTTGTACAAAAATACCCCAAATATATATTATTTGATATAATAAATTTTAGGTAATCGGCGATGCCCTTTACAAGGTCATACAGATTTCTATTAATATGTACCTTGGAGCTCCCTTTCCATTTCCTCATCGCTACTCTTCCATGACACCTGTAGTTTATAAAATGAGGAATAGAATAGTTTGCAATAAACATCCGTATAATTTATTTATTTCCTGTTATACGAGGTACCGATTTTGGCACGACAACCAGCACCCTCATTATGTAAAACGATGTAGATAATAGCAGTTGTTTGGCCAAAGTTGTATTTCACCTGTTTATATAAAAAATAATGGTCTTTGCAAATGAATTCAGATTTCCGAGACTGAAATTTTCAAAATTATGAACACCTGTTAATTACCATATATGAAAATCCAACTATTGTATTTATTCAGTAACAGTATTCTATCTGAACGCCAGGATCCTATATACCCCAAGAAAGTATTGTTTAGGAGTTTTAAAATATTAGAAAAGTAATAGCCACTCCATTCATTTTAAATTAAAAACTATTGATTTTCACTCACAAATATATACCTAGTATTTGATGTTAATGTATCTCATCGTCCTCGCTATAATCGAACGTTAATCGAATTGATGAATCATAAAATCGCTTACAACTACTATACTCGAAGAAAATAAAAGGAAAAATCCTTTGTTAGAAATGAATAATAAATATCGTTCGGTAAAGTTGAGATTGGTTGTGAACAGATGTCATCTAGAAAATTCATTGTAGGTAGTCTCAACCCTTCAGCCACCCCCTTGTCGAAAATTGTATTTACATATGTATAGGGCATATATGAGCAAAGTGTACGGGGTAGAAACCGAAACTCGAATAAAATTCAAACGGATTCTCATTGCCTTATTGTTAAATAATAGTATCATAGAGGTAACTGGGTGAATAACCCCTCCATTCAATGAGAGTGCAATATTGATTGGAAATACGAATAATAGAATTAGCTCTTCGACCAACAGATTTATTTTATATCAACAGTGGATATGCTGTACGGCGAATCATAAAGAACGTGAAATGACAGAATATTAACTTGAAGTCAAAATTACATTATACAAATAAGGAAACACTTTTTATTGGCCGAAGAACATCTTTATTATTGTAAATATAAAGCAGTAATGTATAAATCATTTTTATTTAACTTTGCTTATTGTATATGTATTACAGGATTATATTCAACTGGCTGATTTTGCACTTATTACAAAATGTATTTCTGTTTCTGTTTATATGTTTTTACTTGAACTGTTGACTATTTGGCAGTGAGACATTTAATCGATGAATCTGATATATTGGTATTAAATAAACGTTCAAAACTAGAAACGCACAGTAGATAAAAACTTTTCATAGACAAACCATAAAAAGAAACAAAGAAACACAGACTTACATCATGAGGAGCATGAAGAAGAAGATGAAGAATCAGCTACCTAAAAGATCTAAAAAAAATCCTATATTCTGGGAAGAAAAAGAAACAATAACATCAAATATGAAAATAGCAGGAGCGATTATTATATACAACATACCTACATCAATCTCACAAAAGAACATTCAGAGAAATATTCTATAGAGGCAACATAATTATTGGCATTACTCCGCAAGACACAAAAACATAGCAAGCCAGAACGAAAATAAATGGAAAGTTAATAATGCGTACAGTATTTTGTCTCAATAACGCGAGCTAATTAAAACCAAGTGCATTAACATTCACATTATGACGAGTATTTCACGTTTCTATATATAGATAACATTTGTTAGCGTTGATCAAGGTGACAGTTAGTCGTCATTCGTCATCCTTCATAGTTGTTTACAAACGGCGATGCTCTCACCGATAGTCGGAATCTCGAAGAACCCGACATGGTGGGATATCCGCGAATGGTGCTACATATTGTACTGCCACTACCAAGCATAACAATAGTCAATACATGAATATATAAAAGACACTTGCACCTGTTGTTACTAATTAGGATATTCGGACTAAATGACGTTTTACACAACAAATCTAATAAAAATTAAGTTCTAATGGTCAAAAATATTACCTTCAATTCGGCAAAAGAGTGACCTCTGCCATTTTAACAGGAGCTGATATTTAGGTGCATTGTTGGTCACCTAGACGATAGTCTGTGTATTTGGTTCACGAAAGTTCAGTAACCGCTAAAAAATTGTCACGCAACCTTCAGCAAGAAAGTTCAAGGCCACTTTTATATCATCTTTCCAGTAATTTATTTATCAAAAGGTACAAGTCTTATAAAGCTTCAAGCTGTTATTGAAAAATGGAAATTTTTTCAGATGAAACGTGTACCTTATATACCTTTTCTAATTGGATTTACATCAAACTTGCAAAACTATTTGGTAACCAAGTTCGCGTCATGCATTCTACGCAAACCTCATGGAAACAACAATATATATATATATGAACTTTGATTCTAATTTTTTCCCAAATCTCACTCCAAATGTATTTTATATTAGGCACTCAGAAGCAGATGCAAACGAAAGACGCATTTGGTTATGAAATGGGTGTCGTATTACAACAAAATATTGTTTGTGCTTGTGTAAGCACTGGCGCCCATATACTGGAAATTTAGTCAAAATTGATCTTGGGATGGGGATCTTTAACGTGCTCACATCGTAGATACACGGAACTCACAATTTTGCATCCATTTTGAAAGATAACGAGAGCAGATCCTAAATTTGAACCACTGTTCGTTATACCACCGAGTCGATAAGAAGGAAAGTTAAAAATGGTTGTATTATTTAGGATTTAGATTAATAATTTAAGGTAACAGTCCATTTAATACGTGTATAATGGTATAATGATTATTTAAAACATTCCTAAGTTTCATTGCCTGGAAAAAATCTATTCTGGTTAAAACAAATAAAGTAAGCTGCGTAAGCAGAATAAACTTTTATGACTACTTATCGTTTAAAAAGTCCGTGATCAGCAAAACAAACACATAAAAAATCATCTACTGCATTAATTATATTTCATAATGCACATCATAAAACGTATCCATGATTCGCAAAAGTAAACATACCTATGTAGATTATATAAAATAAGTGTTTGTTAATGGTTCCCATTTCTAAGATCTCAGTATTGTACCCGCAATAGTTATATATTTTTTTCAATAGGCCCAACTAATTGTTGAACAATGTTCTGATGGTAAATTCAAAGAAATTTGAAGTCATTGTCCGATTACTACATGTCATAAACATTATATTGCATTTTTTAACAGCTTTGAAGTATTCAATACCAGCTTGGAAATATTTGTCAATGCTAAAAACTCATATATAAAGTAAGAAGATGACTAGTCTAAGAAAATGACTTGTCTGACACGAAGAAAATATCCAGCTATTGTTAGTTAGGATACCGCTAACGTAGTTGACCTCCTTTGTTGAATATTACGTTACGAAAGAATGCCCCATTGCAATCTATGTTTCTAGAAGTGTTGGTCGCTCTACCATAGAAATGCAACTGCATTAGAATTAATAAATTTTTTTTGCGATATTTCATACTGTATACGTTTGAATAACTATATTTTATGGTATAAGTAGATAAGATAAAGTCAAAACTAGATTTAAATAAATACGCTTATTGCGAAATATTTGTACAGTTCTTGAAACTATATTTGTTGACATCAAAATCTTTTGCGGAGCTGATCAATACGGGATGAGTTCCTTTTGTTGTTTTTTATAAAAATATCTAATTATCTTACTAAATAAGTCAATATGTATACAAATATGTAGAACCATTTATTGAATATCCGAAACCGAATACCGATTATTCATTCTTAAATTTTTGTCAAATAAATAAACACCACAGAAATTAAACGGCCCTCGAATCCAAAGCCAAATGTGTACGGGCAAGGGTTACACTGATGAAAAAACGCGTACACGACCATTCCCACCGACATTGCCAGTGCCAGTGGCGGGATTCGAACGCGCAGCTACGATAGAGAGATCATCTAGTCACACTTGCCATCATGAGCCCTAGCTAACTACTCCACTGAGTCGAATACTGAATTTTCAAATTAAATTCTGCGCCCAATATTTAACGTCCAATGTTCGGCGTCCAATATCACCAAATATTCGGTGCCAAATATTATCGAATATAATAAATTAGTATAGGAATGTAATGTACATGCAAATGGATCGCATGGTATTTCGTATTAAAAGACTTAAAATACACAAAAACGTATCTTTGCTTCTAAACCTTCACAAAAAAAAAAATTAAATATGAAAAGGAACTAGATTCATGACACCTTTTTCCGGGCGAGTAGAATCATCTGGATGTATGCCGCATGTTTTTCGAACACTTTGTATGCATTTAGTTTTTATAATCGCGTGTTGCATGATAGCATTTTCAAGATTAATTTTATAAATGTAATAATCACTAAATCTTCATTGTGTAACTGCGAAATCCAAAAGTTTTAATGCAGTTGCAGTACATGTAACCTACTTATACCCTGCAATTGCGGAAGGTCGTGTAAGAAAATGTAAATTCGGTTGTTGTTTTCTCAAGTTCAGGACACTGGCCTATGGCTTTGATTTCATCGCCCCAAACCGAGTACGTAAAGATAAACCATCATCACCGTCTTTTAACCTTGACGTTGCTGTCATTGACCGCAGCTAAGACTTGTGTCCCAAACCGCCCTACAGTGTTGCCGAAGGAAAACAATATATTTCACAAAAAAAATGTTTGTTCCTGTTACACTAAGAATGTATCCTATATGGCTCCGAGAATATCACAAATTGTAGGAAACTTCGCTACATTTCATTTCTCGTTGTTACAACCATTATATAAAAAAAAAATAAAATTATTTTTATCTGTCAAATATGTACACGGTGTTTCCTTTTTAACAGGAAGTTGATTTGCCAAATACAAATTCTAAAATCGTCTAGACATCACAAGTTTATTTATAAATATGTATGTCAGTAAATGTTAACCCATTATTATATGATTACAACCATACCTGTCACGACCCAACTGCGCAAAAATAGTTAGGCGTACTGTTTATAACTCTGAATAATGATTTACCGTTTGGGTAAAGCTGAATGAATTTACCTCGGAATTTATGCATCATTTTATTTTATAAACGATCATGTTTGATACTATTTTTTTCATAAAAACTTGAAACTACCCAAAAATATCAATAAAACAGTTGTATTACCGTTAAAAAATACATCATTTTGGCTGAGTTACTAAATTTTTAACTACAATATTTTTTATTTTCAAAACAAATAAAAATAATTTATTAAAATGAAACATTTTTGTAATTGTCCTTATAAATTACTAAAAATAACTTAATATATAGAGAATATATGTAGGTATGAATGTAAATTTAAATGGTTCTATTTTATTGTGAGTTGTGAACAAAGTATTTTCTATTTTGTTCAAAATTACCTGCCTAGCGATACTGCTCTAATGCCCAAATGGCAACACTGTTCCGTAACCCAAATCTAAGCCTCCTAGACGGTTATCTTTTGTTAGAAGGCAAAAATACCAACAGACATCTTTGACAGGTCGAAGATCTTTTGTTAAGAAACCAAAAGACTACCTGTGCAGCTGTTTCTATACAGCTGGTTTAAGTCCATCTGCTTCCGCACATGTTCCGATATTATCTATACTTGACCAAACCACCATCATGTTTAATGGTTCGCCACCCGCTTATAATCTTACTTTCAAATTTAAATTTTCTTTATATATTGAACACTCGATCGCAAGGTGACAAAGTGCAAGTGTTGTTCCACCAGCGGTTATAAAATCGGTTAGTATTTTCCACCACCTACCCAATTTTGTCTTCATATGACTTGACTGTATTGTATATAGCTCACCAAAAATATTTGTATAAAATTATACCATGTTAAATTAAACTACAAGTAGAAATTGTTTTAGAATCGAATGTAAAAAAATGCTAGCTTTAATTTTCATATTGATAATGTAATATCTGAGCTTTTTATTATATTAGTCCGCCTAAAGTCAATTTATTGTTAGTTCCGTATAAGTATTTAAAAACATAGTGAGATATTTAAAATGATTCTAAAACTTTGCTATTGTTATGGTTGTTAAGTTTTGTTGTAATTAAAATTTGTGACCTGACATTTTGACAATGATTCACTCTAAATTAGACTCATGACTTAATTGAAGTTTGAAATTGCGTCGATTATAAATGAATCAATTTATATAAACAGTTACATAATATGGTGTTTATTTACCTACAATATACCAAACACGACATTTCCCTTCCAGCAATGCTTTTATTGACCTAGTTTTTTATCGACAGTCTGTCACAAACTCATTCTGTCTTTTCAAGTTAGTATAATGGGGTTATCATAAAATAAGGGGTCTATTTTAAATTCTTATATAGTTTTAAGAAATTATGCTAGTAGCAGAAAGTAAACAGAATCTAGTTGCCTCGATAATTGAATTTTAGTGTATCTATGGAAAACAAAAGAATTGTCGTGACAACTATTGATACAAGTGTAAAACGAAATAATCGTAATTTAGAGAATTGTTCTCAAAATAAAACTCGCGTAACGTAAATTGTAACAATTTCAATATGGATCTGCAAACAAGAATTGGTTTAGTGCAATGTTATTATGAAGGCGGTAAAAATTACACTACTGGATTACGAAGATTTCGTACGAAAATGGGTTTGAGAGCAGGGCCGTGCAAAATGAAGGCGTATTCCGAGGTCAGAAAGTCCTAGGATTAGTGATGGCCAAGTTGCAGAAGTTCTTCAGGAA
This sequence comes from Rhamnusium bicolor, assembly GCA_029963845.1. Classification (NCBI taxonomy): domain Eukaryota; kingdom Metazoa; phylum Arthropoda; class Insecta; order Coleoptera; family Cerambycidae; genus Rhamnusium; species Rhamnusium bicolor. Next base: position 64,388 of record JANEYF010003935.1, read on the forward strand.
AATTAAAACGTAACCAATACTAATCTGCTAGCAATCAGAAGTGTGAATGCGATATCAAAACGATTACAAATGCCATACACCACGGTTTGGAAAATTTTACGGAAAATCCTAAAAATGTATCCCTATAAACTGCAACTGCTGTTTGAATTAAAGGACACAGATTTTGCTCTCAGGTACGATTTTTCATTACACGTATTGTCTCAGTTGGAAATTGAACCCGAATGGTTATCCCGTATTTTATGGACTAATTCCATCATTGGTCCATACTTTTTCGAGGAAATACAGAATGGGGAGGCCGTATCTGTAACTGTTACTAGTAAACGATACCTGCAAATGTTAAGGGATTATGCAATTCCATAGTTGCAAAATGAGCACGAAGGAACTGAAAACATGATTTTTATGCAGGATGGAGCACCTCCGCACATTTACCGACCAGTTAAAGAATGTTAACTGCGGTTTTTCAAGATCGTGTTATAAGCAGACATTTTGCAAATTTATGGCCACCAAGATCGCCTGATATTAACCCAGCGGATTACTGGCTGTGGGGTTATTTAAAAAATTTGATGTTTAGAACACGGCCAACAACGCTGGAGGAAATAAAGGACAGTATTAGAGAGCAAATTCGTGCAATTCAACCAGAAATGTTGAATAGTGGTGTATATAATTTGGAGGAACGGTTGGTAATTTTACAACAACAAAATGGAGGTCATATCGAGCATTTGCGGTAACTAGTGTTTGACATCAGAAAACCCATTATGTAAGCAACAAGATTCCATTTACTTTTTGTTATTAATTTGATTTGTTAAGAATATATAATAAGTTGAAATATATCCCTTACTTTATAATCACCCGATACATTGTTCCGTACATTTCCTTTTGTTTTCAAATACGGCATCCTGCTTGAGTTCATAACATTAGCCTCCAGTCCTTTTTTACTTTTCTAACTAGAAGATTAGAGTTGGTTTTACTTCAACAAATTATTTATACCAACTATATTCACATTCTAATCATCTAGTTAGTTAACAGTAACTTACCCAGAGGTGAAAAGACCAGCCCTTAGACAAACTTATTAAAAATGACATTTTGTGCCATGTAGCTGGTTTCGCACATAAACGATTCAATTATTTCAATTATATCATTATTTTTATCAGTGAACATTATCGCAGTTATGCAATTCATATAAATTTAAAAAATTACGTGGTCTGAGATTAATTGATACATAACTTTTTTATGACGCAAGATGATTGATTAGAGATATCTGAATTTTCGTACTACCAAGAAACTCTGGTGCAACTTAACAAATGTTAAACCACCCTAAAAATGACAGAATAAACGCATGTGCATTCTGCACTGTAATGGTGGCGCTTTATTAAAGTAAAAAGAAAAATGCACCGTTACATAAGAACTAGTATAAACAGCATTGCGTGGGAGGGAGTTAACTACTAGGTCACACGTGCTTAACTTCCAAGCAGCCCATTTGGCACACTGTACAATTGAATTGGATGTCGTATGTATTTGTCTTTTAATTAAAGTGGGGATAGAAAATAAAGGAAACAAGCAATAGTAGCAACATATTAATTTACACATGAGATAACAATATCGGTGAAAAATACGTATTGTATGTTGTAATGGCATGCAATACGCAAGGCGGTTAATGCAACCTTGAAATTACTACATTACAAGTCTATTTTATGATGCCGTAGCTTTGCAACGTAACTATTTTTAAACGGTTTATGTTATCAAAGTTAACCTCATTTTAAAGTATATTCAGACTAATTACTAGAAGTACACCCACATGAAACGATTGTATATGTACACGTACGCGTACATGAAAATTAACGCTGAATTGTGTTACTCAATATTTATTTACTTTAGCCAATAAATCACACCTTGTTCAAGTAAATAAAAAAAATAGATAATCCGGTTAACATAACTGAGGTGTGCTATTCCAAAATAAGAGTGTATTTTTTATGTAAATTGTATTCTACGAATTTGTTCCGATCTCATTTCTGTACTGGTACGTTTAATTTTTATTTATTGACAATACATAACTGGTTAGGCATATGTTGTTTTTAAGGAACATTTGATTAATTTATTAACGATTTGTTTTATAAAGTTGGAAAAATTAATTCGTTACATTCGTAAGGAAACTGGCAAGCTGCTTGGTGAAGTAATGCATTTAAAGCACCAACCAGCTGGCAGACCTATAAATCAAATCGGTAAAGGTATAAAATTTGAAAAACAAGCAAGACAGAAGGAGCGGGGGAGTTTTATGCGATATCAAACTACCCGCAAAGTTAAACTACTCAGAGCTCTCAAGAAGACCCTATCGCGCGCCAATATCCATTTGGCATGATGACGGTCTCGGATGCTAGGGCCAGGCAGGACTATTGCCTTTTTACCCTAGTCATCGCTGTAGACCTGGACCGGCCTCGTGCAGGGCGGGTTAACTTACTTTACGAACGGCCCCACTCACAAATGTGAGCGGTGCCGAAGATTTCGGTCAACCTCCCTGGGTCCTGGCTGATGAACCCTGCTGGCTAGGGCCTCTTCTGGCGCTCTTCTGTCTTCGTCTTCTTTCTTCGCCAGCTTGTCACCCCCGGGGGTAGTCATCTGTCTGTCAGGGACTGTGTGGATATTCTGTGACTTGGGATTGACTGCCAGTACACAAAGTGGCAATTGACACATTGTCATCTGGATCATCGGACAAGGTGAGGATGAACTGTGTAGCTCTAGGAGGTGAAGGCCTAAGTGCTTTCTTAGCACTTTCGTCCTTCACGGAGCCAGGGGGACAACGGGCACTGGTCGGTTTACTGACCGGCGCCCGCAAGGTTTGTGGGAGGGTGGTTGGTCGTGTCATGTCTTTTCAGTGGGTTTGGTCCATCTGTAAGGAAAGGATTAGTTATACTTACCCGTTATCCAGTAACTGTACCTTCGGCCTCTTGTGCCTCGGTGCGTCGGCCGGATCATAGGAGGTGGCCTCCCTGATCAGCGGGTTCCTGTGCTCCTCAGCTAAGGTGTACAGTTTCTTCGCTCTATCCCGGATGATTTCGGTGACTGGTGTGTACTCCAGGTCCCTGAAGATGTCAGCGTTTCTAACGTACCATGGCGCGCCCACCGCTGTCCTGATGGCCACGTTTTCCACGGCTTGGATCTTCTTCAGATAGGTCTTCGCTTGGTATCCCCATGCTACGGAGGCGTAGGTCAGCTGTGGTCTGATGAGTGCTTTGACTAGCAGAAGCTTGTTCCTCAGACTGAGCCTGCTCTGGTTCCCTACCATCGGGTAGATGAGAGCTCTCGTCCGTTTGGCCTTTACCACGATGGCTTCGGTGTTCTGTCTCCATGTCAGGCCTTTATCCATGATTACGCCAAGGTACTTGACGGAATCGTGCCATTGGATGTCCTCGCCGAACATGGAGACGTGTCCTGTGGGGGTTTCCTTGCGTCCTTTCCTGAAGAGAATCGTCTGGCTTTTCTCCGCGTTGACTGCGACTTTCCACTTGATACACCATTCTTCCAGAAGAGAGGCTGCCTCTTGGAGTCTTCTGGTGGCTGTTCTCGCACTCCAGGATCTGGCCGTGACGGCCGTGTCGTCCGCGTAGAGTGCCATTGCGGTGCCTTCGGCCCTTGGGAGATCAGAGGTGAAGACAGCGAACAGATGGGGTGACAGCACAGAGCCTTGGGGGACTCCGGCTTCCATCGGTCGATACGTGGACACACAGTCCCTGATCTTCACTCGCATCTGTCTCCCGTGCAGGTAGGATCTAACTAGTTTGACGAGTGCAATGGGATAACCCATACTCATCATTTTAACTAGTAGACCATCGTGCCAGACCCTGTCGAAAGCCTTCGCAACGTCCAGGAGTAGTGCCGCCGTGACCTGTCTTTGGTTGAAACCTTTGGTGACTTCTTCGGTGATCCTGAGCACTTGGAGTTCCGTACTATGTCCTGTCCTGTACGCGAACTGTTCATCCGGGATGATTTGGAGCTCTTCGGTTTCCTCTTCTATTCTTCTCAAGATGACGCGCTCGGCTACCTTGCTCACAGCTGAGAGTAGGCTGATGGGCCTGTAAGAGGAGGGAAAGAGTAGTTCCTTACCTGGCTTCGGGATGACTATGACGTCGGCCTTCTTCCACCTGTCCGGAAAGTATCTGAGTCTCAAGATCCCGTTGATGATATTCACCAGGGCTGCCACCCCTTTGCTGGGTAGCTTCTTGAGGGCGATGTTTCCGATCTTGTCACATCCAGGAGCTTTCCTCGGCTTTAAGCTCCTTAGAATCTCCTTGACCTCCTCTGGAGTGGTCGGACGGATGTGATCATCGTCTGGCAGGCGGAGCATCCGAAGCACTCCGCGTTCCACGTCATCAACCCAGTCCTCGTCCTCATCATCGAGTTGGTTTTCCCTACACTGCAGTTCCAAGCTGTCCGCGAATGCTTCAGCTTTTTCCTGGCAAGTGTAGACAATCCCATTCTCTCCGTGGATTGGGGACATTGGTTTCGGCCTGTTCCGCAGAGCACGCTGGGTGTTCCAGATGCTCCTGTCCTGTGGGTCCAGTGATTCCAGGTGACGCTGCCATCCTTCTTGACGGTGTTCCTGGAGGGCAGCTTTGACTCTCCTGTTCAGCGTGTTATACGCGTGCCTGTCCACAGGGAGTCTAGTCCTTTGGGCCCTTTTCTTCGTCCTTCGTCTGTCCCGAATCAGCTGCCTGAGGTCCTCCGTGAGGTTTGCCATCGGCGTTGGTGCCCTTCTGGTCTCTGTCTCTGTAGTGCTTTCCTCTATCGCTTCCTGGATCTGGTTTTCCAGGGAGGTGATGGCCCTCTCCACATCTTCCTCGGATTCAATCCTGGGAATATGTGCAATGTTCCTTTGCAGTGCTGCACGGAACAATTCCCAGTCTGTCCTCCTTTTGATGAAGGTCCCGGTGTCCACATCATCCTTCTCTCCTAGGTCCAAGAAGATCGGATTATGCTCGGTGGAACCTTCCGTCCTGGTAGAGATTTCCGCATTGAGGGTCATCTCCTTCATTATAGCGATGTCCAGCACATCCGGTCGGTGGATCCCATTGTCGTGCGTCGGCTCGTCCGGTCCTAGTGCCTGCATGTTGCCAGCGTGTCGTCCCAGGAATCTCAGCAGATCTCGTCCTAGAGTGTTGGTGACTCTGCTGTTCCATTCCTGTGACTTGGCGTTCAGGTCTCCTATGGCAAGCACCTGAGTCTGGTCCTGGAATATTGCATCCAGGTCCGTGTCCAGGATCCGGCATCGGGGCGGCTGATAACAGGATACCACTTGAATGTCGCCATTTCGTGCCGTTGACACTACTACGGCGGTGGCTTCCAGGTTTTCCATGTCCGGCAGCACGATTGGATGGTGGTCGATCGACTTCTTTACCAGCAGGGCTACTCCTCTCATGGGCCTTGGTCCAGCGTAGTCCCTTCCTGTAGACATGGTAGCCAGGGAAGTTGGCTGGCTTCAGCGGCGTCATCTTCGTTTCCTGTAGTGCCAACACGTCTATGTCGTACCGGGCTAGGAGTTCCTCCACTTCAAGTTTTCTTCCTTGTAGCCCGTTAACGTTCCATGAGGCGATCTGCAGGAAGTTCGGTTTCACCTGAAAAGACATTACAGATTAGTAAAGCCTGGCATCTGTGCAAAAAATGCGCTCATTGCTGAGCACATTTGCTGCATCTGTTTGAGCACCGCGGTGAGGTTTTGGGCCTCCACGGGTGCTCGTTGTTGCCTGGCAGGGCCGGCGCTCGGCCCTACGTTACCTTGAGCTACCCTTGCGTAGCTCAGCCCGCTGGTGGCGGGTCTTTTGGCCTCCCTCGGTGGCTGTTGGGTCCTTGGAGCCTGCTTCTGGGGGGCCGCGGGCTTCTTGGGATATTTGGGACATCCTTTATAGCTGGCCGGGTGCGCTCCCTGGCAGTTTGCGCATCTCGCTGGGACGTCCTGCTTCTTTTTGCAGTCCGCTGTCCGATGGGCCTCGCCGCACTTCACGCACTTGGCCTGTGCGGTGCACCTACCCTGTGCGTGGCCGAAGCGCTGGCATCGGTGGCACTGGGTGACGCTCTGTTGCGCCCTTTGTCTCTCTGTGCGGACTACCAGGTAGCAGCACCTCGTTACCTCCAGGATCTTCTCCTGGTCCAGTGGCACTTGGACCAGTACCAGTGGGATCTCCATCTTGGTCCTCCTCGACGTCATCCGCTGAACAGAGATCGGCGAGAAGCCCTTGTCTTCCAGGTCTTTCTTGATCTCTTCGCAGCTTACGCCACTAGGGATGCCGCGTATCACTACCCTCAGGAGCCTCTCTTCAGGGAGCGCGTAGGTGTGGTACTCCCTTTTCTCCTGTGTGAAGATTTTTGTCATCTTCCTATAATCTTCACTCGTTGATGGGTCGATGGAGATGCCTTCACCAATGACGCGGGCCTTCTTGAAGTTGACGTTTGCCTCGCGCAAACGTCTGCTTACCACCGTCCACGTTTCCTTTTTCCTAAGGACGACTGGCGGTATCTTGGGCGTCTTGGCTGGTTCCATTGGGGCCGGTCCTGGATTCCGGTCCTCCTGCCGGCTCGTACTCTCTTCTGGGGCCTCGGTGCCTTCAGGAGTCCGGGCCTCCTGGGTCCTGGCCTGTTTGGGCTCCTCTTCTTCACTGTCGGAGTTTGCCTTCCTCCTTTTCTTATTAACGGACTTCGTGGATCCGACTTGGGCCCCCCTGGATGGCTTTCAGGAGCTCCTCGTGCTGCCTGTCCATCCTTGATTGCATTTGAGCCATCCTTAGGCTCATTTCTTCTATTTGGGCCCTCAGTGCCTTGTTTTCAGCCCTTAGACGCAGCTTTTCCTGGTCCACAATCTCCACATCCATGTTGCATGGGGTGGAAGCCCTGGAACTACCACTCTGCGAGTCCTCGTCCACTTCTCTATGGTTTCCCATACCCTCCTCCTGGGTATGCGTAGCCTTATCTGAAAAAGAAAGCTGAAAAATAGAAGTTATGGTTAGTACACACAGAATATAACAAAAATATGTGTCTCCAGGAGGGAGACTTTTTTTATCTTTTTATATTAGCGTCTTGAAAAAGACGACTAATATTTCTCTTCTTCTGAATTCTTTTCGCAAAAAGTATATTAGAGCCTTGAAAAAGGCAACTAATATTTCAAGCTCGACCGCGCCAACCGTTGCTTAACTTTAGTTAGCTCCGACTGCGCCGACCGTTGCTTAACTTCGGATTTCACTTCGGGTAGATCACAGTGGCACTATACTTCCGTATACACGTCTGCACTCGTTCACTGCTTGCACTCGAATGACCCTATCGTCACAGCCTAAATTGTATCATAAGGCCTGCAGATGGATCCCACATAAAAACTGATTAATGCAAATGGGTCTCCAGGATGGTCCTTTCTAGACATGTAGATTGTGGAAGCAACGCTTCCTGCGATGGTGAGCGGGCATCAGCTACCTACTGAATACTGGAGAACTTCGAGGGCACGAAAAATTCAAGGTGCTGTACCTCAACATTAAACCCATTTGAATCATTGGAATCTGATTCAACTCTAACACCAAATGCTACATGACTACTAGAGAATTGTGGAAACACGAAAAATTCAAGGTTCAAAATTCAATAATGGCAATTTTGATTTATAAAATTGCGACAAATACATTTAGTATTCGTCATTACTTTGTCTAGTGGTTCGTTCATGGAGGACATAAAAGAAGAAAATCTAACGGGTCTATCAGAAATAGTTTCTACAATACTATCACTATCAATGAATAATATAAAACAGTTACGTGTATTTTTGCGGAATAATAAATTAGCTATGCTAACCTCGGATAGATATAAATAATTATTCATCGTCTCATATTTTTCATTGATGACGAATTCGTTATATAACAGGCGCTAATAATAATTCTAATACATATACGTGTTTTCCGTGTACTTTGTATTTTTATTTTATTACTTGTAGTTTAATTTGCAGAAAAGGTGTAATATATGTTCTTGTAAATGATTAATTGATTGTATTTTTCTGGGATGTACTTCAATTAATATAAGTAAAATTACAGTATATACAGTGTGTTTAACTTTAAATGTATACGCTTTATTAACTTTTATTTTTCAATAAATT